>WAAD01019068.1:148414-173393 GCA_013389945.1 Fregata magnificens | reverse complement strand
GTAACTCCTCATGCCTTTCTGTTCTTCAGCTGTGCATCCAGTATATGCATAGCTGTCTGTCTCTTAAAACAGGCTGAATACAGTGCAAAGTAAGCTTACTAGTCTGTAACCTAAACATGTTCAGCACATGCTTCTCTGTTGTCATTCTATTATTAGGTGTATGCTGTACATGAATGAAACAGTAGAAAGAGAGCTTAAATACAAAGCTATTTAAATTGCAAAAAGAAATTTGTAGTTGCAGGGAAAGACCTTTAACTGCATGGCAGGGACTAAACTTTTGCTGGAAAAGATGTGGCTCTGTCTTAGGCACTGCTTTGAAATGTTACAAAAGGTCATGACTTCTTGTAGTAAAGTCAAGAAAAAACAGGTGACTTTCTGTCTGTAAGTGACTTAGCACTTAGATGAAGTCTTTGATTTGAGAAGCTCAGAGCACCTGACAGATATCAATAAAATCTCCTGATCCTGCTGTGATAGAGCTGTATGGTATTCTCCCCATCTAAAAGATGGATGTTCCCCAGCGTAACAAACCCAAGTACTTGATGCAGTGGGCTTCTGAGCACAGCGGTATTGAGAAACTTGCAAAATGGGAAATTCTTCAGAAGTTTGGATGTTTTCCAAGAAGTCTCTTGATTTTTCTTTTTATCTATCTTTATCTTACGCCCCCTCACCCTCCCCCAGTATGTTCTAGATGTAGTCTAGTTTGCCAGTGGTCTTTGGTTAATAGGGAAAGGGGTCAGAGAAGGAAATGTAATGACACTCTAAAGGATATAATAGATTAGAACTTAATAGAAATTTTTTGCCTTTTCCTAGCATTTGTTGATCTAAAAGATTCTATCATTGGCGATTCCTTACAGGTTTTAAGCATCTTATATTTTATTTAGGTCACATTGCTTAGCCTTCCTTATTTTGTCTGTTTATGTCAATGTAGACTCTGCTGTTATTTCAGCCTGAATACCTGAGGAAGAACTAAATGCTTTGCAGCAGTCCAGAACGAGTACTCTGCTCCATTTAATCCCATCACACAGCCATCATAATTGAACAACAAGTGTATGTACTGTTTCTGTCCAATTACGGAAGCTGTAGTTTTACTAAAGCTGTAAGGTACTGAAGGTGGCACTTCTGCTGTTTGCTTCCGTGCTCATTTTGCCCCACCCTTTGTGCCAGCAGAGGCACTTACTTAGGGAGCCAGGTTAAAACTAAATATGTATTTTTGATGGACTTATTTAGATTTGGTTTCCTGATCTAACTCAGGTGTCTCTCAAATGCCGCTTCAGATACAAGGGTCTGAAGCAATACTGAACAGTTTGGGGAGGGGGTAACTGGAAAAAGGCTGTGATCAAAGTTGAAAGCTGCTTCTAACTTTGGTGTTGGCTTATGCAGTTTAAGGTGTTTCCAAAATCATTGCCTTGAAACCAGAGGAGCTGAAATGGGCCAGGTCTGGCCTGTAGCTACAGTGATACTTGCATACAGGAGCAGAGTGAAAAAGATTTAAGTGATAAAAAGGGAGTAGAAAAAAAGAAGCCAAAGGTGCTCTATGCATAGAGCTATAAAGAGCTCTAAAAGGGTACCTTGATGACCGACACTGGAGCATGAGCAGTTCCTCCTTCCTCAAAGCTTATTTGCTGTGGTAAGAAAACGTTAAGTTTCTTGAACTACCAAATCAATGCTTACATATATTGACTTGAAATCTAATCTGCATGTTCTCTGTAAAACAAGACCTCTGAAAACTCTTATTGCGTACAATAGAAAATGAGACTTTGAATTATTCCTAAATATTTAAATTCCCCTGTGCATCAATATATTTTTACTTCTCTTGAAGTATAAACTACTTTATAAATTAATTGCCTTATTAAAGTATGCAGGTTTAGATAAGTTTATCATCTTGTTGTACTTGGTTTTTGCTCACAAACAATACTAAGCACGCTGATTTAGATTCGCTGTAGATAACTTATCAAGGGTGAATGCAGCTATGTGTTTTTGTGGGACCTGTTTGGATCATAGCAGTGCAGTAGTTCATTTGAATACATTGCTACAGTGCTATCAAATTCATGTGGTGTTTGTGGGTTTTTCTTGCAGCTCATGTCTTTTTTTTTTCTTTTTTTTTTCTATATGTGCTAAATGTAACCTCTGGCTGTTTAGGATGGACAAAAAACAAGGCTGGGAATGTATAAGCATGTGTTCCTTAAATGATGATTACAGACAATAGTTTAGCAATCAATTTTCTGTACCAATGCAGTTGTTTTGAAGCCAGATGGCTATCAAAAGTCCTAGAAAACCATAACACTGATTGGTTTGCAAGATTTATTTTCTAGAAAATGATCATGCTGCATATTTAAAAACAGAAAAATGTTGTAGAAAATATCTACGTTTTCTTAGTTTGAGACATGTCATTCGTTTCCGTATGGAGACTCTAATGTGGCACTGTTGAGACAGATGTAGGTACAGTACCCCATCCACCTTGGTATGGTAATTTATGCAGGCTGTTGTGTTGCACTTCTTGGTGTTCTCTGTTTATTTAAGGTACCCCATGGCCTCTAGTATGACACCCTGCATGAAGGCTGGTTTTGTACTGCCGAAAGAAGCTTTATGTAGATCTTGGGACACCTGAGTTTTCATTCTTCTATTCTCCTGTGATTCTAGGTGCAATCACATCTATATAAATAACTATGTAAAACAAAGATGGCACAAAAGTTAATACAAAAGGTACTTTATTAGCTTTTGGAACAGCTGAATGTCAGATCACTATGTACTAAACCATTATTGCCTTGCAGCAAACCAGAGAAAACTTGATGTAGTCAATTGCTATAGTTACTGCATGGGGCTTTCTGTTTAGTTAATGAAATGTGTTGATATATTCATGCATGTTTTGTAAATGCTAAAGCAATATCAACCCCCCTCTCAGTAAAGAATATATCTTAAGGACATTGCAGAGTGGTAAGACTTAATTTACCAATATTTTGGTGTTTGAGAACCCTATACAACACATTCTGTGAGTGTCAAGTGAAACGGGATTACGATGCTGAAATGAAGCGGGGTTCAAAAGTAAAATTTATTGTGGTTGTATCTAGATGGGACTGTGAAATTTAAGAGCTGTTTGCCTCTTTGTTTAGGGACCAGAAGTTTTCTATTCTTGTTAAGTAGCTGTTTCTTACTGTGAAGAATTCCCTTCTGAAGTAGCTAATTAAGTAATATTGCACAGTATGAATCACTGTGTATCTCCTACAATTACTTCTTTTGAATACTAGATACATGTATTTTCCACTTAGGATGTCTTGGGTTTGGTCTTGCTGGCCAGTATGAATTCTATAAAATCAGTGTGATGCAAAGTGATGCCCCACATGAAATTTAAATTTCTGAGAATGCTTGCTCCATGACTCATTTGGTCTTTATATATAAATATGGTCAAATACCATGATGTTAGGAACAGAGTGATGACATATGCATTGGGCATGGTTAATTCAAGGGCATAGCTTGATGTTTTTAATAAAAGAGGGGGTTTTTAAGCCCCTGCCATACTGAACGTAATTATGGTTACTATTGGCTCCTACAAAATTCAGAATTGTTAAAGCTGTCACCAAATAATACTCAGTTTTGACTGCAGCTGGAAAAGTATTTATTGTTTATACAGATCCCAAAACAACAGCCACCTTCTGTCTCTTTTAGGTCACTACTCATCTAAACATTATGTGAAGGTAGTGGGTTTTTTCCTAGAGTTTTAAGCATCTGGAAGAGCTGCTGCGTATTTTTTTTCCCCCTTACATTCTCCTTTAAGCGACTGAAAAACATTTACCTTTTAGTTACAACAAAGCAAAGATTTTATCTTCGATGGAAACTTTGAGGGGGTGACCTCCCCTATTTTAATTCAAAGAAATGAGGACTGCAGGTCCTCGGTATTGCATAGGCTCCAAGCCCTTAAGAAGAAGGATGTTTCTATGCACATGAAAGAAATCTGATGTTTTATGCTGGGGAGAGTAAAAGTGCTCAGCTCTAATCTGAGAGAGGGAGAGTGAGCACTAAGGAAGCTCTGGGTGGTACTGTGTTTGCAGCAGGATATTTGATGTTTTAATGTCATCCAGGTGCGTGCCTGAGCGTATGCAGAGGGACGCACAGTAGCTGCTGGGGGGGGTGGCTTGGTGCTTCCAGCTTTACTGTGGGTTTTCTGGCTGATATAAATGAAGTGATAAACCACGTCAAGCAAGTGATTTATAGCAGGTTGGAGTCCAGCAAGGTGATTATATCTAGCACTTGAGGGAAGCAGAGGCTATGGAAATAAACGTGTCAGAAGTATAATTAAAAGTTTTGTGCTTCTGCCGATAGGTGTATGATTACAAACACCACCACCGTCACGTATCTACAGGGAGGGAACAATGAACAAGGCTACATTGTGAACTTACTTCTGGCTCTATGGGAATTCCCCAGCTTTTCTCCTACCTCACAATCCTGCTGGTTTTCTTGTTAATTGAAAGGGAATAACAAAAGGTTTTCTCTACCACAAATACCAAGTAGCTTCATTCAAGCCTGTATGATTTTTTCATAAAACGGTAAACAACAAATGAAAACACCACCAACCTGAAAACAAGCTGTTAGCTGTGGTGAAGATGTAACTTAACGTCTGTTATTTGCTTTGGGATTATTTGCCATGGCTTTAACCTGAGCAGTGAATTTGGATACTAAACTTGAAAAGCTCTTCTTGCTGAATGCAAATAAGAAGTGATACTGCCCTTTTGAATGCTGAATTAGATGACAAGCTGAACAGTGACTTGAAAGTAACATGTACCTGGAAGTCCAGTCCTTCAGCACGCAAATACTTGAATGATCTTATTCTAAGGGCTTTGCTATGCCATGAACAAATTTTTTTTTTTGTTGTTGTTTAGTGGTTCAGGCCACAGTCGACAGTCTAGGAGAAGATGAGATTTAGGCTTTTGGGAATGTCTTTCTGTCTTTCTCTTCACTGTCTATGATCTATGCTTGTAGTTCAGCAGCCACCCAATTCTCCTGTTTGCAGAACGTTTCTGTTCTTGTTTTGAGTTTCCAGACACGTTGGAACGAATGATACTCATCTGGGATTCTGGCAAATGAAAATGCAGATTCAGTCTTTGCGTGACCTAAGCCCGTCCATATCCAGGATCTGTCAGACTTTTTTTAAAGTCTTTTTGGGGTGACGGTGGACGAGCATAAACGCCAGGGTTTGGGAGTAGCCTTTTGGTTAATCGGAGTTGGGATCTTGGTAAACTAGCTATAGTCACCACACCTCCGCTATTACAAATAACTGGCTGAATCTTCTGTGCATCTGATTATACATTGTAAATATGTTTGACCAAAATGTATGTTTTACACTTTTTTTTCTATTTAGCTGAATGAGGACTTCAGTAAATTTGGGATCCAGTCAATGCTTCCGAAGATTTAGAAGGAAGTGTTATTTTTACTGTTCATAATTGCTGAAGCAGCTACTACTTTAGGGAAAGCTGGAAAAATCTTTCAACTATTGTTAAATCCAAAATGAAACAAAGATGCTACGTCCAGCGCACATACCCTTGATATTGGAATGGTGGTTTATGCTTCCCACTGGCATGGCACCTTGAGTTCTGCATGAACAACGATTGATTATATTTTAGATTATAGTTAATGACCCTAAAACTAAGGAGACGCATACGTATAGGTTCTATATGTTGTGGTTTTAATGCCGTATAAGTGGAGGATTTAAACTGGAGATTGAAAGGTGAACAGATCATGAACATCCTATGCTTAAATTCCTCAGTGCTTTGAGATAGAACAGGAAGGTTTGTGTTTCTCTAGCATGGGTGTTTTTTTTCTGAAAAGTGTTTGCCATGTTGTTCTGTTTTGAAAGAGAGGATGGGTGGGATAAATAAGGTGTTTTAGCTAGCAGTACATTGGTCATGATATTTATGGTTCATTTGCTGGCTTATCTCTTAGGACATGTCATTATTTTACTTCTTAAAGAGTGATTCTAAAAGGGTGCGTAGGCACCCTAAAGTCTTGTCTTTCATCATCTTCCCTTTGAAGAGAAGAACTAGATTCTGGCAAACTGTGTTTTATTTTTTCCAGGAATCATTTGTAGCAATACTGAGCGCTTTCAAAATAGGCTTTTAAGGTGTCAGTTTTGCTACAACACCTTTTGATTCACTTTGCAGCTGTATTTACTGAATCCTTCAGCAACCAAGAAATGTTGGCTTCAGAATTAATTGTGTTATTGAGTATTACCCTGTATACTTACTGGTATCTCAAGCATAACTTCAGTATATCATACAGTTGGATAGACTTATTGTACTAATAAAAAAATCCATTGAAGTTATGGCATGCTTCACATCCTTTAGTCACAAGAGACATTGCATTCAGAATGTGAAAATTAATATCCAGTCCTCATACCTTATTTATAACCTATGTTGTTCAGGTATTAGTACTTAATCATTAATTTTTTCTAATGTAAACACCATTAGAATGGATTTGGTAGGACATGACACTTCCATTACCTTTCCTATAATAAAAATATTTCTACAATTTGTAAAATACCCTAGAGGTTAAATGGCTAAATGTGCCACTGCTCGGTGAGCAGAAATATAGAACCTGAAATGTTTGGTTTTCTTCCTTACTGAAATATCAAAACTAGCTGGATTAAGTCACTCATTTTTAGCATTCACTAAAATACAGCTGTGACAGGAATTATGTAGCTGCTGAATTAAGGCAACACAATTAGCTGCTGCTTAATGGCTGAGAACTTAAACCCTCCTTTGAAAAACAAGTGGAAAAAACATGTCCCCCACAACATGTTTGCGTGTTTAAAGGAAGTAATATAAATCATTTCCTAGAGTGATTTCCCCCCATGCCCCATTTACTCTTTAGGTGCCTTTTATGCTTTAGTGGTGGTTGTATTTGTTCTTATATGAAAGAGTGACTGTAATTCAGTAATATGAATTTACTTGCTAGGCTCTGCTTCTCAGAGAAATTATATGACCCGCTCTTTAAAAACAAACAAACGAAACTGAGTAAATGTTTACCTTGCAACAAACTGAGGAATGCTCTTTTTTTGATCCTCCAGAGTTTTTGCTGGGGAACCAAGGTTGCATCCCATGGGGCTCAAACGTTAACCCTAAAAATGTTATGAGTATCAAATCTGGGGGGGGGGATTGAGGACGCGAACTATTTGGTAAAGGGAATATATACAGAATCACAAGGAGAAAAAGGAGATAAGTGCAGAAAGCAAAGAAGATTGAAGGTCAGACTGATCGTGCTTTCAGAGTAAGTAAAGAAAAAAGGTATTAGTGGCAGAGATTTGAACTTTTCTGGAGACATAAGATTTAAAAGCCTTAATTGAAACATCACTTCTTTCGTCTATGCTGAGAGCATGGAAATCCTGCTCATAGATATGCATAATGTCATCAAGAAAGGAGAGACTTAGACAGCAACAGCTGTAACTTTTTAACTTGCTTTTTAAAGACACATTGGGGTTAGCTTTGACTACAGAGATTTTTAATCAAAAAGAAGAGATTCAGCCAGATGTTGATCCTAGCAAACTGCCCAGCCTGGACTCTCTTCCCTTCCGTAATGGGGCCAACCGCTGCTGCTTTACCTTAATGCAGTCCAATGTGCTCCATGTATGTCACAGCTGGCATGAGATGGAGGCCTTTAGGCTGGTTGGCTGTGGTGGGTGAAAAAACCCACAGGTGTGTTTTTTTTTTTTGAGGGGAAGGGGGTGGTGGTTGTTGCTTGAGGAAACTATTTTTGGTTTTAAGCAATATGTTCAACATCTTTTGATCAAAATGCATGCTTGATATATTTTGGAGAGCTCTAGCCATTTTAGCTCTTGCTACATCCTGTTTAGCTTAAGCTGTCTAGGTTATTAATAGTAATACAATCTGAAGTTCTTTTTCGGGTAACGCTAGTGTGACATACATTTTTTCAAGCTGAAAAATATAGGCCTTTAGGGGTGTTCCAGAGATGACGTCTCAGTGCTGGGCTGGGACAGTGTGTGAACAGAATCATTCCTGTTGAATTTAATGCATTTAGTCTAAATGAACTCACAAGAAGGTGTCTGCTGTCATTTCTTCTAAGAAGAAAAAACAACAAACCATTGTCACTACGATGGGTTGGAAGTTTCTCCATAAATATCAGCAGCTGTTTATTACAAACATAGCCATCTGTGGTAGAATCTGCCTTGCATATGTGTACAAGCCTACAGTGGTTGGCTGTTAAATGGTCAGAAAAGATCCACAGCAACTCTACAGATTTTCTTTTTAACAGAGAACAATGGTGACTATTGAAGTCACCAGGAAGCGGTAAATGTTCTCAAGAGCTGGCATTTCTTCATGCGGTCACTGAAAATAAAAATAAAATTTCGAGAAATGTTTCTCTTAGTAGGTTTATTGTCACATTGAGAAAAGCTATCCCATGGAAATTGCTTCATGCCTGAACAAACTCTACCCCACCCCTTTGTAAATAAATGAAAGGAAAAGAGGGATGTGAAGGCTCATTCCAAGTGAGATTTTTTTTTAATATTGCTAAATAATCAAATTGATTAGATGTTAAGATTATTAACAAATTATGAGGGTTTTGTGATTGTCGTGACCAGTTCGATTTCAACTAAAAAGCTATTTTGTTATTGAATTATTGCTGTTATTCTTGAGGACTAGCCTGCCTCCTTCTCAACTGATCACCGTACACTAGCCCCTCCTTCCGCTACCTGAGCGTCCTACTGCCATATGTTTTTCAGCTCTGGTAAATCTGATGTTTGGACTCTGGTGTTATGCTGCAGCGATTCTTAGTCTAAAGAGTTGTTTGGGGGAAATATCACATACATTTCTGTTTGTCGGCTGTTGAACGGAAGGAGGAATGCATATTTTTTCCTCTAGAAATTCACCCATAGTATTTTTCATTATGGTGATATCTATGATGGGAAGTAGTAAACTAAGAGTACTAAGATATGGTATTTATAGTTCATAATTACAATTTTGCTACAGCATGGAACTGCATAGAAAGTTATCTAATAAAATCATCCATTGAGTTCTCATCTTCCTAAGTCCTGGACCAAGAAACTGCATGTTAGTTAAATGCAAATAGGTCATTTAAAAATAAAGCTTCATTGGAAAGGAACAGCTAATTGTACTTGTGGTTTAAACCCAGCCGGCAACTAAGCTCCACCCAAGCCGCTTGCTCACTCCCCCACAGTGGGGTGGGGAGAGAATCAGAAAAGTGAGAAAACGCGTGGGTTGAGATAAAGGCAGTTTAATAGGGAAAGCAAAAGCCGCGCACGCAAGCACAGCAAAACAAGGAATTCATTCGCTCCTTCCCAGCGGCAGGCAGGTGTTCAACCATCTCTAGGGAAGCAGGGCTCTATCGTGTGTAACGGTTACTTGGGAAGACAAACGCCATCACTCCGAATGTCCCTCCCTACCTTCTCCTTCCCCCAGCTTTACATGCTGAGCATGACGCCATATGGCGTGGGATATCCCTGTGGTCAGTCGGGGTCAGCTGTCCCGGCTGTGTCCCCTCCCAACTCCTTGTGCCCCCCCAGCCCACTCGCTGGTGGGGTGGGGTGAGGAGCAGCAAAGCCCTTGGCTCTGTGTAAGCCCTGCTCAGCAGTAACTGAAACATCCCTGGGTTATCAGCACTGTTTCCAGCACAAATCCAAAACGCAGCCCCATACTAGCTACTGTGAAAAAAATTAACTCTGTCCCAGCCAAAACCAGCACAGTACTACAACAGAAATAAATTTAAATATGTTGTCTCCATTGAATTTATTTACACCTTAAAGGATAAATCATCTTTCTCATAATTTAAAAAGCTTTGAATTAACTGAGGGAGAGAAAATAAACGCACAAAAGGCAACTTCTTGACAGTGTTGTCAATACACATGTTTGGAACTGACAACATGAGGAATTATGCTATCAACCTAAAAAATGAAAATCCTCAGGGCTCTGAAAACATGAGATGAAGATGATAGCATCTGTGTGCCAGAGTTGTGATATATGAATCCCCCCAACCATTATAGAATAATCAGTGACTGCCACATGTATGGCACTTTGTGTGTGTGTGTATAAAAATACATATAAATAAAAGTTACAATGTTTTGAGCAGTAGGGGAGAGAAGAATTGGTATCTCTATATTAACACTGGTTCCTTAGCAAATGAGCACACGGGTGGATAAAAAAAAACCTCAGAGATTTAAGAGAAATCTGTAGTCAATTTTTAAGTTGCCTAATACTGTGGAGAACAAGGTAATAACTTAATGAGCTTTTCACAAACATGTTCATCTTGTACTTTAGAATGGTATGCAAATTGTGGAAAGGAACTTACTTTAGTTTGATGGAATTAAGAAACAAATTGGAATACACAAGGAGAAGCAAATTTGCTATTAAAGAAATAGATAAATGTAACTCTGCTTACGGTGCCTGGCTGAACTTCAAATATGCTTGCTTGAGGGATTTTAAGTGAGGACACAACACTGATCTGACTCCACTGTTTGTCTTAAAATCTAGACTGTTGTTGCGTTTATGTACTGTAGTATAGGCATACTGTGTGGGTTTATATGGGAATGTCCTGTTTTGCCAAGTCTCTAAGTCTTCACACAGATTCTGCAAAGTCTTGTAGGTGCCTCGGGTTTGCCACCCGGGAGAGTTTCTTGAATTAAGTTTTGGCAGACTCAACGAAGGTGGAGGAAAAAAAAGGTTCTTCTCAAGTGTGGGTCTTGCAGCTTCAACTTGGACTGCGTTTCTATCTGATCTCTATTTGGTTTTGTTTTCTGCCTTTAGGACTTGAACTTCTGCTCATCTGCTTTGCATGACAAAGTTTCATAATACTGAAGAGATCCTGCTTCCTGTCCGGGCAATACCGAGTTGAGGATACAATGCTGATTCATCAGGTCTTAGTTCCCTGCAGGTAACGTTGCTTCTTTCAGCGGTTTTGGAATTGGGATTCATGAGACCCTGTGGTCAAATCAGGATTGCTGCTGTACCCTTGTGGTGGGAACTGGGGAGTGCTCTATGAAGGGTAATGATTAGATTATGATGTCTTGTGCTCTTTGGCCTCTTCTAAAAGGAAGGCCAGGCCCAGGATTTGACTGTCTTACAGGGATGAGACCACAGATATCCCATGAAAATCTGGGGAAAGAAAGCGACATCAGGTTTGAAGCATTTTTGTCTGTGACCCAATTGCTGTGAACACTGGGTACTCCTACCTCGACGTGCTTTTCACGTTTTCCTCCTAGACTCAGCAAGCTCCTTCCTGAATCCATCTATCCCTGACACTTTATAAATGAACATAAGCAACGTGCTGACTTTGGCTCTAGATTCAAGTGTCAAGTGAATGAACTTGAATGTGAAGGTCTTGCCTGAGTTGTCTCCCTCGTGTTTGATATTAGTAGAGAAGATGAGCGCAGTGCTTCTGTGTCCTTTTCCAGGTCTATGGATGTACTGGCTATGTGAGGGAAGGGCTGGGGCATTGCAATGCTCTGGGTATCAGCTGGTAAGGTTTTGGTGATACAGGATATGTTAGTGGCACTGATAAGGTCCTGGGTTATTTTTAATTTCTTAACAAGAGTGACAGCAGTGCGTGTGATGAGATGCATTAATTTCAGCTTGCTGTTTCTCAGGCATTTGTAGGCACACAGTATGTTTGTGTGCAGCGCCTGGCGTCTTAGTGCCAGTTTTTCCCATTACCCTATCCAGGCGGGCTGCGAGTGTTCTCTCATCTCCCCTACATCTTGTGTTTCTGTATCACCTTCCGTTCTTAAGAAGCACAAAATGGTGTACCAATTAAAGAGGATTTTTCCCAGTGGAATCAAATGCAGATATTTCTGGGGTGCCAAAATGCATCTGGGAGAAAGGAGTACTTTATCTCTTGCTATAAGAAGGGGAAGCAAAATGCGAGGACGTGAATTTCAGCCTTGAACCACAATAGTCATTGCGCGGCTGCTGACAGAAAATAAAAACAAAAGCAATTATGACAGTTGATGAGAAAAGGCCTTCTCAGTCTTGTCTGGGTAAAGAATGCAATAAATAATAAAGAAAATACAGATAATTCTTAGGGATTGGGGGGTATTACTATATACAGTAGGATAGCTCAGCGTGAGTTACATCTTGCGTATGCTGTAGAGCGTTAATTAAACAATTGTTCACAGTGAGGCATTTTAATGAGTATGCTGCTTCATATTTGTCATTCTTCAGTAAGTATTGTTCTGTCATTTCTATATTATCGCACTTGCATATTATGTGGTCTCTGTAAAGTCACAGTCAAAAATCGATCATTGCTGAACTTGGGCCTTCAAATGCAGGAAAAAAAATTTTGGCAACATTTGTCTCATGGCAACGGCTCTTCAGCACAGTGAAAGATGCTACAGAGGTCTGAAGAAGAGATTTCTTTGTTTCACAAAACATAAGACATTCCTGTGTACATGGTTTTGTATTCCAGTTCCCCTCAGGAAAGCATCCCCCATCTCTAGAAATTGTCTAGATATGAACATTTCTTAAAAGTATTGCTAATTAAGCTGAATCATATCCCTTTTACTGGTCTTCCCGTTAAGCACTGAATTTGCGGGCTTTTTCTGTTCGCTGTCAGACATTGTCAGTTCTTCTGTCCTCCCCATATTTTGCCAGTATTAAACAGCATCCTGAAAGGACAGTATTCAGTGTCAACAGAAGCATTTGTTACCATCTTACTCGAGTTATTCTGAACAACGTGACACAAGAATAGTTACTACTGTTTGTGTTTTACATTTATTTCATTTTACTATCCTCTTTCTTTATCCTTAGCCTTACATTTTTGCTTTTAAAACAACATTGTCCTTTTCTCATAATATGTTGTTTATCTTGTTGTTTGTGGATTTTTATGAAAGCCTCTTCTGAGCTTTGATGAAACAGACTTTGGTATCCTTTGATATCTTTTTTTTTTTTTTTTNTGTTTTTTTTTTTTTTTTTTTTTTTTTTTTTTTTTTTTTTTTTTTTTTTTTTTTACACTATCTGATCTTGCTCAGCAAGCTTTTCAGTGTGCTTATCTTTATGCTCACTGTGGGGAGTGAGAAGATGCAGAGAAAATATACAAGCAGTGAAATAGAGTGGAAATGGAAAACAACTATTTGAAGGTGCAGCCTGGGCACAGAACTTGATGTTAGGCTGGCATTAGTTTTTTCAGTAGCCCTGTACTAGCCACTGAAATCTACCTCGGTTACCTCATCTAGAAAGGATGGTATGTCATTTTCAAGGCATCTGGAAAATTAACATCATTATCTAAATGCTAAATATTGTTTTTTAAACATTGCTGGCTATAGTTTGATAGCTCAATTCTTGCTGGTCAGGCAGATCTGACAATTCCCCACGGTGCTGGATGGGGATTTGGTTTCACTCTCCGTATCCCTGGAGGTATCGTTTACAAAAAAAANTTATCTGCCATGCTGCTTATGTAAGTAAATTAAAAAAAAAAAAAAAAAAAAAAAAGGGGGGGGGGGGAGGGGAATATTGCACTGTTGTGGCTGTGGCTGTGCTGTGAATCTATCCAGAACTTTACAAGGGCTTCCATTACTGCAGTATCTGAATTGTTTATGTGGTGGTTCTTGTATCAGCCCTTCCCTATTGTGCTAAGGTTTTATCACATATTTTTTTAGGTGTGAACAGAGACATAAGAGGGGGCAGCGATTTGTCACAGATTGCAAGTACAGCCTCTGGTGGAACAAACATCTCGCAAGCCCCAGGCTGTGGGGAAGTCCCTGAAAGCTGATTACTTCTTCTCTTGAATGACCATATTTCCTACTGCAGTGCTGTCAGCTTCTCATTCTGCACAGTTCACATTATAAATAACACTACAAACATGGAATATTTTAAAAGATGGCCTCTCTTGTTGAGCTCTATTCCCATGAATAACACTGATGGCTATTGAGACAAGTCAGCCCTTTCAGTTCATTTTTTTTCACGATATATACCCTGGGTTCTTTTTTTTTTCCCCTTGGATTTTTCTTTCATCAATATTTCTTTTTCTAAAATATTAATCATATTTGGTCTTTCCATAGCTTGTAGGTTACTTTAAAGTTAAGAGGAAAATTATGAATATTTTCATGAATTAATGTCTTGAATTAATGTTCTCTTCGCTATTAAAAAGGGTAACAGGTTTATGTTAGTGTATTTCTCTGTGTGTTAATATGGCTCCAGCACTTATTTTGTCTACCAGTGTTTCTAAATATGAGTTAGAAGATATATTCAAAGTGAACTTGGTTTCCAGTGACTATGCATAATAAATGGACGTATGCTAAACATGATTACATATTTTAATGCATTAAAATGCAAGTATGATTGAGGATATTTAAGCAAAGCTCAGTGAAGAACTATGGTAACTGTCTATACTGATTGCTCCAGATTTAATTGTACCATTAAAGGCACGGGTGTTTATATTGTAACAATATAATCTGTTTTAGGAAGAACTTGCAAAAAGATGGCAAGTAACTGTAAGCTTTCTATAACTAGTATTATTTCTATATGTATTTCTGTAGCAGCCCAGTGATGTCCCTATTCTTGTGGCAAGTGGAGAAGTTCCAATAAGACATAGTTTCTATTTATAAAGAATGTATTTTCTGGAGGCATAACATGTTTGGCATAGAATGGGTCAGATTTTTAGATCTCCACATAAGCAAAATACCCTTGGAGCTTTTGTTAAAATCCTATAGGGGAAGCTGTTCACAGAAGAAAAGCTCTATCCGGCAAGCAAGTATTGCCAAATAATCCTTGGGTGAAGCTAGAGCTTTCAAAAGGTAAAATACAGAGGAAAGGGTTTCTTTTGTTTCCTGAATGCGCCAGGTGTAGGGCCTAAATAACAGCCCTAGAAAAACAGGCTCTTCTAAATTATTCTGTCCTTTTTTGCGTGGATTGAACTGGAAAGGCTGATGTTCAGAAGCAATACAAAGCGGGCAGCTGCAGTGAGGAAAACCCGGTCAGCGTGAGCCTCTCGTACATCTGGGTCATGAGGTTATCACAATGCAGAGAGGAATTCGAGCTTCAGGCTATGCAGGATACAGGGAAGTTCAATGTTAGCCTTCTGAATAGAGACACTGTAAACCAAATTCAGCCAATGACTGGTGAAAGTATTTCAAAATGCCCTTTTCTATGTACATGGTGCATTTAATGTGCAAATAGACTTAGGAAGTAGATGTTGCCACCATGACTTCTTTTTAAAATAAGCTTCCATAACTTTTTTAAATTTGAAAAAAAACCAGAAAGGAAAACAAACAAAAAGCCAATTTGACATCATTCTGAATGTCAGCAGTATCCCACTAAGCCATAAAATAAGCAAAAGGGGCTTTGTTTCCGTCGTCTTTCTTCTTTTAAAAACCTATTCAAGGTCATGGTTTGAATAGAAAAGTAATTGAATTTGAGACACCATATGTTGTGGGATGCTTATGACATCCCTAATGAATGTTACAGGGTGCTACTTCTTCTAAAAAAATGTTGACATTAGCATTGAAATGACTGTTGACATGAAAACTTTCATTAAGAGAAACATCTTGAAGTCAATCTTATCTGATTGGTGGTTTTTTTTTTTTGCTTTCTTCCCCCCACCATAAGATGCCTACTCCTGAAATGCAGAGGGGTTGCTTACCTTGCTAAGCTCCAGCCTGTCGCAATCACTCACCAAACTTTACTACCCTTTCACAATACCTTCTGATTCACAGTGACAAATCCGAGACTATAAAAGCAACTAGATTCCATTGCCGCGTGTCTCTTGTTAGTCATTTCACAATATTTATGGAGCTGCTTGCAGAGAACATTATTCCTGTGCTCTGTTTTGTAAATCAAATAAGGGTAAATTCTATTAAAAGAAAATATATTTTCAGGCTGTAAAGATTGGAGAAGTTTCTTTGTTTTGTGTTTGTGTCTTTCAGTGGTTTTGGCTTTGGGAAGCATGAAGGTGATGCTAAATATGTTACCTTCTTCCTGTACGGTCTAACTTTGAAGAATCCCCTATGTAGGGAACCTTCTATCATGTTCATAGGACGTATTCTTCCCCTAAATGCCCCAAACAAGCAACTTTCTAATCAACTTGTGAAAATTTATTATAAAACTGCAAATAAATAACAAATATGAGGAAAAAGAATTTGATACCATTATTCTGAGATATTAGAATTGAAGAGATAATAAAACAAAAAAAAATTCACAGTAGCCATGCAAACAAATATCATAACAGCAGGAATGAGGTTAAATTGTTTAGACTACAGCAGCTTGCTTTTTATGATAGTTGTTTCCTTCCTCATCCGTTTTATGTGGGTAGCAAGATCAGTCCTTTCCAAATCACGGTGCAGCATGAAGCAGATGTAAATAGAGCACAAACAGTTTTGTTCTTACTGAGTACAGTTTCATCTAAACTCGACCTAAGCTCCAGGTTTCCCACGTCTTTTATTTACACAGTTGCATGCACTGCTTGTGAATGGAAATCATACATCAAAATAGAGTATGTAGTCGGTACTTCTACAGAAACACTTCTGTGCTGGAAACCAAACCTGATCCCTCTATATAAACCCTATGACAGAGGTAAGGAAGGTCAAGCTAATTTGCTTGTTCCTAATACCAGCTTTGCTTGTCCCTAATACCTCTTTAAGGTGTGGGCAGTAGGACAGGCTAATAGTAACTAGCTTATCTATCTTTCTTTCTGATCTAGCTGATATTGAAATTTGTGTGATGAAAACTAGCATGGATGTATCGAGGGGTGGAGGCAGGGAAGCAAAAGGCCTGCCATGTGTTCCTAGTGTTGTGCCCTGATAACGGCAGTCGGCGCGATCTCTGTTTTGCTTGATTTGTAGTGCAGCAACGTGGTGAATCGCAACAGCATATCCATCTATCAGTTTTTTGATGTGATTCTGTGGGCCGTGCAGTCAGGCTGCTGGAGACTTGCTTGCTTTCAGGCTTGCAGCCTCAGGCACTGGGCTGTGCAGATGAGCCTCCTGTGACACGTAACTCATACGAAAGCATAACAATGCTGAACACCAGCCACAAGGGTCGGCTGCTAGATTGCCATGCAACGGTATGAATCCTTGCTCAGAGGATTGCGCTTGCAATTTGCCCTTATCTTGAAGGTAGCCACTGTTCACGTGTGCGGTGGAAATGCAGACAGTGCTGTAACTGCTTTATGAGCCAACCTCTTTTATCTAGTTTAGAATTTTTATTTTTAAAAGGTAGGGCTAATTATTCGTTAAACAGAGGATGAGAAAGCAGGGCTCTAAATGACTGGTGGGAAAATTATACCCCTGCCCTGGGAATCATTATCTTGCTGGGCACGGTAAGTACATGGGAATAGAAGAATCTGAAAGGCACACTAATAATCTGAAGAGCTGGCTGAGCTGCCAGAGCAAGAATGACACAGCGGGAGGAAGGAAGCAGGTGGGCTCTGAGCTGAAAGCCAGCACCAGGGCTGTACATCCGCCATGAAGCTGTACCCCACATGCCATTGAAACCTTCAGGCATTGCCTCCCTGGCACGGTGTGGTGCAAAAACAGAGACAGAGTTGAACGGTAGGTCTTCAGGAGGAATAACCTGTTTATTGGAAGACTGGGTGAATTTCACCAGCTTTATTCCCGCCCCCCCACCTTGGCTGTATCAGCCCACCAAAAAGCAGAGCTGCATTAACATTTCAGTTCAGATCACTTAGAGTCCCTACAGAAATCTCACCTAGGGTAACAACTGTGTTCTCTGGCACTTCCCCTGCTTACAGGAAAGTATATCCCCTGTGAAGAAGTTCTCTCTATTTGTGTGTAAGACAAGTGACACGTAAGGAAGTGGGGGAAGAGTCAATTCCCAAAATTTGAAGGCTACAATTATTCTGTACCTGCTTCATCATTTGTATTCTGAATTATGCTGGGATTCATCAAGACTTTTAAAAGCCAAAGTCCTGTTGGTCCGTAATTTGGCTTAGATGATTTAAGATCTCAAAAGGGGATATTTGCTTTAGTTAGTTCACATGCTTTGATGAGAGGCCACGTAGACCAATCCCTCTTGCCACTGCTTATGGGATGGCAGAGTTTCAGTGGTTTGGTTTTTAACACAAGCATTTCAGCTGGCCATCTGTGGTGGAGGGATGCAGACAGCATTTGGGTGAAATGTTTGTCAATGAAGTTCCATTTCTGTAAATTTTTCTGCGGCTCATAGAACACAGATATAAATAAATGTTTCATGAACGAGGCTTCCAGTATGGCAAAACTTTGGCATGAATGTCTGAAAATGTCACTATTATTCGTATTGCTGTCAAATTTTAAATATGCCTGAAAGAAGGCAGAAAGCTGGAATCAGCTTGCTGCTATATTATTGTATCGTTAAGGGAAAAATTCTGGACAGAGGGAGAAGATCGATCTTTTCCCCTTGTGATTCTCCCAAATTCTGCTTTCTGCTGTTATGCTTATGACTTTCTATGTTGTCTTAACACACCTTCATAAGATTTTTATTACATATTTGAATATTAATATGGTGTTTCCTCATCATGTTGACATATTCCCACCTCTTTACCATGTGTAGTTTACAATCGCTTACACATCTTGCAAGTTAAATCTGGCAGTTATCCAAGAGTCTTTTAGGCCAGAAGTCTGAAGTGCTAGTGTTGAGGAGGAGTTATCTTTCCCTATCAAATGGTCAACTGCTTAAAAAAGAAAAGAAAAAATTTAAAAAAAAAAAAATTGAAAAGTATCTTGTGTAGATGTATTTGTAAATGGTACCCCCTTATTCTTTTACTTTTGGTCTTTTCAGCAGCTTGCTGATGGTGAATTTACTAGTGGTGTTGGTGCAACTTCATGCTTGTTCCTTTCTGTTATTGACACTATGGGGGGGAAAAACCCAACAATTTTTTTTTTTTTTTCAGTTTTCCTAGTGCTATTTTTTTGTTTCTTCCCAGGGACTCAATCCTTTCACAGCTAGGTGTCACAAATTTCCTGTGTGGTTTGGTTTTGTGTGTGTGGTGGATGGTGGTTGTTGTTGGGGTTTTTTTGTTTGTTTTGTTTTTTAAACAGTCAATCTTTTCATTTGGTTTCTGGCTCCTCCCTGTCCTCTCCTTTTCCTCCTCTTTCCACTATCTCATAGTTTAGCATGCCAACAGATTTTAGCATAAGGGATTTTGTTCAACTTAAAATGTCTGACTGCAGCTGAAGGACCCGTAGCCAAAGCGGGGTGTTTAAACAAACTTTTAATTTGGACTCAAAACTTGCACAGAGCGCTGAATTTCTCAGGTGATCTTTACTTTTTTTTTTTCTTTTTCCACCTGGAGAAACACCACTAAAGCGGAGCAAAATTAGCAGGAATAAACCTTGAACCATCTAAAAACATGGAGTGTTCGCGGTCCTGGCACTTGGGAGAAGTTTGGAGATGAGGCACTGTCAGCGACCCATTCCACATGCCCTTGTAAGACGTGCCCCCGATGCAGCTGAGTCAGGGTGCAACAACTGTATTTACAGTGGCTCATAATTAAGTCCTCCTTCATGATTTGTGTTTTGATTGCCCTCTCTTTTCCTTAGCTAACCCTACCATCATTGTAACATAAGAGTGAGGTCTGCTTTGCCCTTCGGACAGCTTTGCATAGGTTAAGGTCCAGGTAGTGTCAACTAAAGCATAGGTGTGCAGCAGGACAGTAAGCGAAGCAAAGCACGGGGTATTTCTGGCAGACTGGGATTTCCTTGCAGAGCCCTACAGGTAGGGTCACAAAATCACCCGAAACAGCATTGAGGAGGCGCATCCAGAATGGAATCAAGGAATTGGGAAGGACATTCCCAATGTGACTCGGCATTGCTTTCCCTTGATGAAGCAAAACCACTACACTTGTGCATTTGAACATATGCCCTGGATGCAAATACCTGAATGTCTCAGAAAATGAGATCTCTTCGCTGGGTGTTGGCTGTCTCTTTGTGCTGGGAACAGCCAGCCAAGGCTGAAGTTCATAGCCTTAACCTTCCTTCTGGGGCGACTAGTGTTTTGCAGCTGTAACTTTGCTCCACTCAGATTTACTTTTGACTCCAGCCCTTTCTTCCCTTACAGCATGGGAGCATCTGCCTAAATTCATAAACACTGTTGATTTTTTTTCTTTCTATTTTTCTAACACTTCTAAGGATTTTTTTCTCTATTTAAGTAGTAAGGGTTAGTTTCCCATCCTTAGAAGATTTATTATCCTGTTTTTCATTTTCTGCTCTGAGTATGTGTTTGACACATCTTTAGTTATTAGAATAGAAGCCTGACACTGTAGGAAACAGAAAATGTTTGCCTGCATTACGTTTCACATTATAAATGGTTCTTATTCTTTACCGTGCAAACAGGCTCCTTGAATAATTTTACAGCATGCTGTTGAGAACTGCGGTAAGCCATTTGCTAGTAAATCAGCATTCCTTACAGCAAACTCTCTATGCTTTGTCAGCCATTACATCTAGGGAATAAAATCTAATTTAAAAAAAAAAAAAAAATCAAAACATGGAGCAATTATGGCTGATCTCTCTGAAAAATTTATACTGTTTTGAGTATAGAAACCAAACATCTGGGATTTTTTGGGTAGTGTCCAGTTCTAAAGCTTTGAGATGTACAGCAGAACATGCAAAACATCTGTCTTTTTGCTGTATTTCTGGTATTTGCAGTAAAATATACTGATCGGTTACAGTTTTCACTTCAGTTCCTGACTTTTGGGGAAGGTTCAGCTCCTGAAAGCAGTGGCTAAGGAAAGTTTCAGCTTTATTTTCAGATTGTGGTGGAATTTCAATATTGTTAACCCTGAGAACATTAAAAAAATGAAAGAAAAAAATTAACCCTCCTCTCCTCCTTAATATTAAAGATCACAAGGAATATCTTAAATGTTGGAGGGGTTTTATTTGCTTTCTGGTCTTGGCCTTTTGGGTGCAATCATATCTTGCTTTCTAGCTTGTCTTCACCAGTTAATAGAGGTAGCAGCTCTTTTTGTATTATTATTTTAAATTTTTTAATGGCAGCTGAAATATGTTGATTCCAGCAACAGTTAATATCAAGAGACTCGCCAACTCTTGTATTTTTATGGCAGTATTGTGCTTCTGTGGGGTAAGCCTTTATTGCATTGCTCAAAGCTGCTTATAATTTTGAAAGGGAAGGCTAGTGCTGGAAGTAGCAAGGTGTGAAACCCCACAGAAAACCAAAATTGGGAAAGGCAGGGTCTGTCAGAAGCAGGAAGGGTTCTGAAGTATTATCTTAAGGGTTTTTTTTCTTTGTTTTATAACAAATGTTTTGAAAAGTCCTACGGACCGAAATACTGTTGGATGTAAAATACTTAAAATGATGTTGGCTGCTGGCAGCCCATTTCCAGCAGGCCCCCATGTCTCAGGTGCCCAACAAATTAATGACGTATGAGCAGCAGTTATTGTCAACATTTCTTAAGGCCAAAATGTGGAACAGCGTATGGATGCTCAGAGCAGGCAGTGCTATTCATAAAAACATGAATTTGGGTGATTTTTGAGTTCTTCTGATCTTTGCTGGCCAACTTACCTTTTTGATTGAGTTCCTTGTCTGAGTTTGAGTTTCTGGATCGGTATAGGGGAGTACAGCCTTGCATACCTTCAAGTGTAATTGTTCCCAGCCTTGCCGGAGGCTGCCAGTGCTTTGATCTCAGGTCTCAGTTTTTCAGCACCGTTTCCCTTGCCCCCTCTTCTTTCAGAGTATATACTTTATAGAAAAGTGAGAGGTTTTAAATGGTGAGAAAGGATGTTTTTTGATTGATAGCAGTTTGTTTTATAATAAAATATCCAAGCCTCTAAGTAGATTCTTCAGATGTTTGCTTGCTGGTTCAGCTTTCAAGGCTGGAACAGAATGGTGGCAGGACAGAAATGCATGGTATCTATAGTACAATTATGCTGAAGGTCTTTGCTTTCTGCCTTCATCCCACATATCCTATTTAGTTCTTATTTTCTGTGTAGAAATAGTCTTTTCTTTTGATTAAAGGAAAAACTGAGCTTATAAAATTTGGCTATCACACTTTTTTGAGTACTACTAGAAACAGAGGCTTTTACAGTACTGTAAATTTGAATTTTCTCAGGCTTTTTATCATCGAATGAGCTTGATAAGTTTGGTACCTGGTTTGATATCATATTCTTAACCATGAAAGCAGAAGATAAAATCTGAGCATTTCCTCCCCGTATCAGGTTTTTAATGCCTGTTATCATCATGGCATGGCAACCTGGTCCTGCCTGCGGTGTTGATTGTTCATTGAGGACTGCTGCCAGGTTTATATTCCCTGCCAGGGAGCTCATGCCTGTAGTGAGCCTTATCATAAGCAAAGAATCTCACTCATAATTTGAATGGCTCGGGCAGGGACGGCATCGAGGCCACAAATTCAGCTCTTACTCCAAAGTAGTGAGTACTGAGCTCTGTGGGCAGCCGGATTTCTGGTGGGCGTTGTGGACAGAAAGCACTCAAGCTGGAGGGATTACTGTGTGCGCGTGTTGCCGTGCTGCGTAGACTCGGAACATCAGAAGACTCTGTCTGTGCCAGCTGTTTGATACTGAAACTTCATCTTTTTGCTTAAAGGCTTTGTGATAAGGCGTGGCTTTCTTTGGATGCACAGCGTCTCTTGACACAGAGATACGTGCCTGATCTGAAAAACTGGAGCTAGATGTCTAGATTCGAGCACTGCTGAAATGTGAGGAATGTGCAGGATATTTAATTCTAAGCTTTGGTGTGGTCTATTTCTACTGCAATCTATTCGTAAAACAAAAACCTAAACAAATCATGGCAAGATGGAGTTTATTAGTTCACAAAATTGAGTTGGAAATGTTGACAAATATATTTGCGGTGTCCCAGTATGATTGCTCCATTTCTCTATTTGCAGGGCTTCTACATTGCAGCCTCACCTAATCCAAAGCACAGTATGACTCCTTCCTAGGACTAGTCCCTTCTATCATATCTCTTCCTCCTCTTAAATCCCTTCAATCAGCTTTCAGTAAAATAGAAAATAGGTTTTATTACTTATTAAAAGTTTTATAATGGAGGCCTGGCTTATCTTCCCTACCTTCTGTCACTGACAAACTTGGATCAACAACTGCCAGATATTTGTCCAAAAATTATAGATTGAAGCATTGTGGACTTTGTGCTCTCAGTAACTTTACTCTGCAACCTTAACAATCCTAGAAGAAGCTTCAAAAAACCCAAACCACCCAAATAAGTAGTGGAAACAATCGCAACACCACAAGTTTAAAAGTTATAGATCAGCTATGGCAACTCAAAAATACTACATGTGTGTGACTCGTGTTGTTTTTTGTTTTTTATTAGCTAGGTAAATCTAAGGTGGTAATTTTGCTTTATTTCAGTTGTAGAATTTGACAATATTAATCTACAGTGTAACAGTCACTGTGTGATATCTCTGTGGTGGTGGTGTGGATTTTTCAGATCACTGCACAGTGTTAAGCTGGTATATGGAAGTCATTTGAAACGCTCAAAATGAAATAACTTAAGGATCAGGTACTATATACCTGCTAATAGGATCCTGGGCTAGGGACATCAGCCCAGAACGCTGCTGCAAATGTGGCATCGCTGTGTCACCGCCCATCTAGGCCAACCTCTGCTCTTTCACTAGTGATTTCTCTGCACCTTTCACTGAGCAATTGAATTGTGGACAACTTCGGGTTCCTTTGCAGGTTTCCATCTACATCCATGGACCTACTCTAAGAGTCCCCTGAATGCCAGCCCATGCGTGTTTTCGCTTTCCTGATAACTTTCCCTTTCATGTCACAGATGAAGCCATGCAAGTTGCAATCTTTACAAACCGTTGCCTGCAACATAGACTCGTTTCCTGTCTGATGCTACCTGCACTGTTCTCTTCTGCCAAAGATGAAATAGTGTCTGTGTCATGTTAAAGCTAGTTGGCCTGCAACATCTATAACTACTTTACAGCGGTTCAGTTCCCTCACACTTCTACTGCCTATTTCTCCATTTGGTGTAAACAATTCATGGGTCAGGCATGCTACTTCTAGCTGCATCTTATTTTCTGTGAACTTCAACATGTTATGGGTTATAAAGTGAGCATTAGGAATGGAATAGCATAGGTCTGCCCCCTCTCCAGATTTAAAGAAAAAAAAAAAATAATAAAAAAATCCTTTAATGTGCAAGAAGGTCAAACATGCGCTATGTGAACTTGTTAAACACATTTATTGAGTTCTTGACAGTAACCAAACACAGTGAATGACCATTATAAACAAGAAAAAAGGCATTCGCTTTCACTTGGTCAGCTCCTGCTTTATCTGTAAAGAAAATATATCCCTTTCCACCACCAATTTACAGGATTGAATTTGTTTGTCCCAATAATGGATTCAGCAGGGAAAATGGCAATTTTAAACTGAGATATGTTTCAACTGCTTTCTGCTTCTGAGCCCAGCTCCTATTAATGATGGACCATAAAGTGGAGTTAAAGTTATACTAGCTTTAAGTGCATTCCCAATTGTCATTAACTCACTTAAATTGGCTGCAAACAAATACATGAAGTAAAAAAAAAAAAAAAAAGGAAAAGAAGAAAACCCCCCCCACAAATAATGCAGCCACAAGTAGTAGAGGCATATTATTTCAGAAAGGAAAAAATAAATCAAAGCAAGTTTACTAAATTAATTTGTTAAACACATTTATTGAGTTGTTAATAGTAACCAACACAACGTATGACCTGTTGTAAAACAAGAAACAGAAAATGGATCAATTCTGATTTTGGCAAATCCTACTACAGATATGTGACAAAGAGGGAAATATTTCAATTTCCTTTATATTCTGCAGTGATATATTTACAATACTTATCTCTCAAAGTCTGTCCCTTTTTTAATTAAATGAACAGAAAGATCATAACCTAGAAATAAGTTTCCTCTACAGTCTTCTTGTTCTGTCTTGTCAGTATCCATTAATGATAGTGAAATAATGAGAGCTTTCCAAGGATTACTTGGCACACAGAACACAACTCCACTTTGATGCTGTACCGAGCCACCTTTTTTCTTTCTTTTTTTTTTTTTTCTTTTTTAATTTGGTGG
>WAAD01019068.1:119536-142967 GCA_013389945.1 Fregata magnificens | reverse complement strand
AAAAATCCAAAAAAATGGGCAAAGCCAATGTTACCTTTTTTTTTTTTTTATTTTGACATAGTGCAGTCAATATGCTACAGGCTTCTGGGGTAGCAATATTAGTGGCTACAGCATCAGTTGAAGTGTCAAGGTGAGAGCGTAACGTTTATACCACATTGACTAGTGCCTTACAGTTATTTCATATTTAAAATGTGTTTGTTATTTTACGAAATACAGTCTTGGCATGTCCTTTCAAGTTTGTCGGAAATACAGCCTTCTGCCATGTTTTTGCACTTTGAGCCAGGGTAATTGCCATGCCATATAGCTGGATCCTCAAGTAGAGGGGAAAGTACTATTAGTGTCTCGCAGGTGACTCACTGTCACCTTTTTTTAACATGCTCAGCCTCCACTGGCCCATGGCCTGGGATACAGTGTCTTTCTAAACCCCAGATTTTCCAGACAAAAGTGTGAAACCATTGCTATAGTATTAGAGACAAAATGCTGTTAAACTTTAACAGCTAGAGATGACTGAATACACCTGTGTCCTATTCATTAAAAACATTATTTGCAGTGCAGCGGTAATTTTGCTAGAATTACATGAGAAGAGAATGAATGCATTTTTTCAAGCCAGTGCTTGTTTTCAATGAGTCATCACACATTTTTCCCTTTCCCACATGAACATCCTGTTCATTATTTATGAACCGTGGAGAGTGGTGTGTTAGCTCCAAATGGCACGGAGTCAGTCAGAGTAGATAGTTTCAAACTCTAAGGACCAAATCTGCTTTGTCACACCCATATTGACTTCGGTTGGGCTAAAATGATTTAAACAAGGTAGAATTTGCCCTGAAATGTTTACTAGGAGATGCAAAGCTAACTAAAGATTAATACAGATGAGGGATATTGATGATCTATATATATTTTGTGTGTGCCACATTCTAGTTGACTCATTTGTATTCAGAACAGTGCACAGATTATTAACAATAGGACTACTTATCAAATGGAAGATACAGAAACAGATTTACTGCTGGCATTAGCGCAGGTAATCATGGGGGTTTTGGAGTTGCCTCACATTACTTTAATAGAGAATATAATTCATTATTTTGATATGGGCTTCTAACTTTTGCTGTTGGATTTACAGTGTTTCGTCACTCAGAACATAACAATGCTCTGCGGACAGAATATGGCATGTAACAGTGTGGGAGCAGTGTGGGGCATGGTCCTCCTACTCACTCAGGCAAGCCTGACGTATGCCAGTGCTGTCAAGATCAGGAGAGATGCTCTCCTTAGCCTTACTGAGCTTCGGATCAACTGCTTAGGTTACCTTGTTTGCATACTGAGGACCTACAAAATGTGTGGCCATCTCCCCCACCAGCACCCAGCAGTGAAGTGGCTCCAAACCTGGTTCACTGCCTCTGTCTTCACTTGGAGTATGTTTAAGGAGAGACAGCAAATTATGCTAAGTGTCAAAATCCATCAGTTGCGATTAATGGGGAACTGGAGAACAATATAAATTTAGGAAAAGGGGAAGATAGGGATGAATGAAATAATGAAATAGAAGAGTTTGCCCAAGTAAAAGCAGTATTTATCCATGCCTGTATATGGGTTATATTCCCACGGGAAGTCAGATAACTCCATGAGAATGGCCTGAGAAAAGACTACACAATAAGCATTTGGTTATCAACATTTTTCCCATGAACAGCTCTGCTGTTTCCCTTTCCCCACATCTTGATGAAGGTTTCCCATTCCCAGAAGGAACTGAAACAGAACTGGTGGGTTTGCACTAAACTAGACTGCAACACTTTAACATCTTGTCTTATATTTATTGCAAGTATGTAGTTCAAAATGGTCAAAATCATCGGGTGTGATCTCTTGCCAGTAATAAACTTCCTTTAATAAACCCATTCAGCCTTTACTAGATTCTCAGCATCATTCCTATCGTACAGCCCGCATTCTGTTTATCTTGATCTGCTTGTGCCTTAGGGTGATTTCTGAACTCACGAACTCTTCTCTATACAAATCAGATTGCATCAGATTTCATATTCATTTACGTAAAGGCCTTGACTCTGACAATTTTCTTAGCAAATGATGGAAATCCTCCTCTTTTATCCCTAGAATTGTAATAGGCGTGTGGGGTCTGCTTTCACAGCAAATTCTATGTATGTTCTCTTTAAAACAATAGTATTTATACTGAATGAAGGAAGGCCCATTTGATATTGAAGTTCATATCATGATAATCCAAAAAGGGAAAGTACAGCTCTAACTAGACTAGATTTACAGGGTAAGGAATGTAGTAAACCTCAGCTTTTTAATCCTTTTCTCCGTTTAGCAGCCTTCAGAAGTCACTTAGACCTAGGCTGGCAGAGACTCCTTTTGAATACCTGAGGTTAGTCCCTTAGGGCCTGAGCTTTTACTGCTTGTGACAGGAGCTGTAAGAGCTCAGTCCTTCAGAAAGCGTGCTGAAACATGAGCCCTGAGAAATTAATAGTCTCTTATTTCCAGAAATCTGAATCTTAAGCTTTTTCAGGATAATCTCTTAAAACTGGAATACTTTATTCACTTGTATATTATCTATAAAATAGCTAAAGATTGAATTTGAGGAAATTCAGAATTTTACAGCTTTTCTGCCCGGCTGAACATGTGGCAGTATTTTGGTGGAGAATGGCAAGCCCAAATTTTCATAGGGAATTTTGTGAATCTAAAATGTTACTTTTTTCCAACGTTAAGCAAAAACTGGGTGAAAGCTAATGTAGCATAACTGTTCTGAAGGAAAGCTAGCTTATCCCCTCAAATGTCCTACTTAAAGAGGAATATTAAAGCAGTTTTTCTTTAGAGATATTCACATAGCATCTGACTAAAGCCTGTTTGAAAGAACACTTGTTTCAACTAGTTCACAGTAGATTCTTTGGGCTGTGATAACAGACTAAAATAAGCACTTAAAATCTGCTTAAAAATTCCCTGGGGTCCACTTTACTTCACTGTAGCCATTAATATCTAAGAGTAGAAATTCCCCTTTTAATGCATTTTGCCCATGGAAATTTCATGCAGCAGCATAGACAGCTCTTAATTTTGTTGCTGTTCTTTAAAAAAAAGTACTTTAGTTATGTTCCTAACTGTCCTGACCCTGAACCTATGCTCCACTTATCATTCGCTCCACGCTCCTATTGAGCACGCTGGGACTGGTCATTTTGTCAGCAGCCTGCTGAGTATTGACTTCAGGAGTGGACCCCTAAAGCACAAGCTAAAAAACTCCAGCTGCTAAAGGCAGAATAGAAATCCTCGCAACGTAAGAAGTAAAATTAGTTTTCAGCAATGATGCTATAATCCATCACGCAAGACAACTGCAAAATTACTTTCAATAACACTTTCACATTCCCAATTTACACTAAAAAATTCCCAGTCAATACTTGTTACTACAGCAAGTAACCCAATGCCCTGCAGGGTGTTATGTGTGTTGTAGCTACCCAGGATTTCTTTTTAACAGATAAACTCACTAGTGATAACAGTGGCTAAAAATTAAAACAGTTCTGTTAATCATTGATTTTGCAGCCTACGTTATGCATTCATCTTCATGGGAAATGTCATTTAGTAAATCCAAATTAGGTGTGATTGGAATTGCATTTTCCTTCGAAAGAGGCAAAACAACCAATGAAAGGTTTAGGATTCTGTCAGCTCCAGAGAGGAGAAATGCCTGCTTATAAGTGCAGCGTACAAATGAAATATTTTGTATTGGGAAGGTATGCTTGCCTGCTGGTGTGGGCGATGGTTGCGTGCTCGCTTATGCAACAAGGGAAAGATGCTGCCGGTGCCTTCCCGCCCTGTGGAGCTGTATATCCCTAACCATGGCTTTCCCTCTGCTCTGAGCCACCACAAGTTGTCCAGTCTTTGCTCTGCTGGCCAGCCTTTGTAGTATGTGGGGCCAAGGTGTACAAAAAAGGCTGTGACACTCATGTAAATGCAAGAGATACAGCTGCCGTGATGGGAAAAATGAGGCAGGAGTCTTCTCTTATTCAGTATGTGAGACCTGACAGGTCTGTGCCTGTGTATGTGGGGAAAAGCAGCTTCCTTAGTGGTACAGTCAGAGATCTTCTGGCTGGTCCCCAGACAGAAGCCAGGAATACGTAACTTGGAAGTGAAAGAGACTGAAAAACCATATACAGCCTTAACGACAATTTCCTGTCTCCAGGACACTGCAGCACCACTGGTAGGCAGGAAGCTCTTACAGAACAGTATTGCTGTGTTTTTGCAAGGAATCAAGACAGGCAGTTTAAAAACTGGGCTAATCTCCTGCTTCTTCCACGCAGAGAAGACAATATTGCATGCTGATAGAACAATCTAGGAAAAAACATTCTGAGGGGAACCCTCTGTCGCCTTCCTTTCTATAGGTATCATGGAGAACAGAGTTTTATCAGAATAGAGGCCTCTTATTTAGACCAAAGATGTAACAAAATTTGTTAACTGTAAGGTAAAATTAGGCAAAAGTCAGTGGGAAGAAAGGGGTGTGTTAATAGGAGAGGACAAGGAACTATCTACTTCAGAATGGGGTTGGATTGGCTCCGTCATTCAAATTCTGTATTTTATGGCAAGACTCGAAATCCTTCTAGTGTGCTTGTGTTCAGGAATTAGTGGGTAAAATTCTATGCTTTCACTTTATGTTGGTCTCACACCTACACTTTTTCATTTTACAATCCTGGCTTTGCAGGGAGGGAGAAAAGATGGAGTCCATGGGAAGAAATCAGACTGTGTACTTTAGGGATGTGTACAGAAATCTCTCCAACCCTTTCCATCATAAACTTGAAGTTCAGTGACTTTTGTTGAAGTTAAATGGACATTTGAGATCTCTGGAGTTTCAGACGCAAAGTTTTCCAATTAATGCTATGTTGTTGTAGAGTACAATATATTTAATTTACAGAGAGGTAAACTGAGGCAAACCCTAGTAGAATTGTGAACCAAATCCTGGAGTCCTGACAACCAGTCTCATTCCAGCTATCACGAACAACTCTCAGCTTTCATAAACAAAAGCAGAATTAATGAAGTTTATGAAAAATGTTAAGTCATTGTTTACAGAATAACAAATGAAGGCTGAGTTTTACAATACTTTTTCAGTTTGCTGTGTACTTTCTGAAAGTTAAATTCTGGTATCGTTTAACTTATTAATGTAATGGCTGCTTGGAATTCAGGTGAATATTTGACAAAGGGAATAAGGTTTTCAGATTTAATTTGTTCCATTGAGATACAGGTATTTTTCATTACTTTAGAGAAAGTAGCCTAATTTTCACTGACATTTAAGCTCCAGTTTTCCACAAGTTCAATATACAAACATGGAATTATTAAGCGTTATCAGTTAAAGTCTTTCCAAATGTGAATACAACAAATATATATGCTATGTTAATGATCCCTTTATATATCCATTAAATGCAGCAATAGCTGAATAGAAATGTCATAACCTTTCTGTACAATAAGAAAGCATTAATGAATACTAAATCCACAGTTAATGATGCAGCATCTTGACATAACTTGATTTGCTATAATCCAGGCTGCTCCGCACGTTACTTTTATTGCTAACAGTAGGCAGTTTCTCCCGAGAATTCTGTTGTGAATACAGCGTATGTATTTGTTAAGTATAATTTCATGAATGTATGGCTTGTTCAAACATAAAGTAGACTCTGAAGTTCAAAATTCATTTGACGAACTGATGACCTTACTAGATTTTTCAGGTTCCCAAATTTATCATGCAGAGTTGCTGGCCATGCAAACTTTGTAATTTTTGCCCATAATGAACTGCCTGTTGTTTCAGCGGGTCTCTAAATATGTTATTTGATACTAAAAGCATACAGCTGTTAGCCATCGTAAATTAAAAGAAACTTACTTTTATATGTTATTCTTGTTATGGTGTCTCTGTTAAGCATACGATTTAGAAATGGATTTGATGATTCAGATACCTACAGAAGAGAAAATGTACAATGTCAAAACCTTGTCACAAACATTTTCTTCCTGGAAATGTAGCTGTTCTGTGTGAGCACGCACACGCACACATTCAATCTCTCTCTCCTGCCACTCAATTTGCAGGTGGTTAATATAATTAGGCAGAATTTTCATATAGTATTCTATTATTTTTCTATTTACTGAGAAATATACTTTCCTTGCAGCAGACTATTTAGATTGCAAATAAAATCTGTCTTCCCTTTGTTTTACGTAGTTATGAAATGCCTAAATTTTACCCACATGCACTCATGAATATGTATACAGACACGTATACATACAGATAAAATGTTCAGTCTACATTATCATAAGCATACCTGAAGAGGATTTAGAGGAAAAATGATAGAGGGCTTAGAGGCATTGTTGTTGTGCTGGGTTTTTGTGGGGGTGGGGGTGTACGTGTGGGAGGTATGTACTTTATCAACAATATCATTGTTGATTATCAATGATAATTTAACAACAGATTTTATTGCACTGCAAATGGCAGAATTATTATTGGTTAGCAATAAAATCAGTGTCACATTTTTTATGGAGACATTTTAGTAACTCTGTAGCTAGCCTTGTAATATCTTACTTATCTTTCAATTATTCTGTGATGTGACTTTTTTTATCAGACACTGGATGCTGCTGTTATACGTCTAGCATTTATCCAGAATGAAATCAATTTATTTTGAAAATGGAAAACTTCACAAAAAAAGTTTAATTAGGATTTAGGAAAAGAAATGGGCTATTGGACAAACTCTAATCCAGCTCTGTTTGACAGGTAGCCTTCAGGAGAACTCAGTTCAGGTTCCATTTTGTGGAAATTCAGATAGTTACTTCTCCACTTAGAAGTTTTTCTAACTGCTTTGGACATTTAAAATAGAACACATCTTTTCAATGCCAGTGAGAGAGGCCTAGAGAAAAATGTGGTGAGGCAGATACTGAATTTTGTTGCTCATTACAAGGGGTGTGCAACTCGGCAAGTACATGAGTGACACATTATTTCGACAAAATTGGCATGCTGGGCATTTTGAAGGCTTGCGTCAGTTTTATCCTTTTGTGTGAATTCAAGTCAGATCGTTGGGTTGTAATACGATACATTTTGGATGAAGAAAAGGCAACCTGAATATCTTTCTTAAATATTAGACCTGTATAAAAGGGCAATTTTCATATCTAATTATTCAATATTCCCTCTGAAATGTGTATTTTATTTCTGAGGTTAATGCTTTGTCAGGAACTTTACCTTATGAAATGGGGCTAGAGAGTACTAAAGGGGATTAATAGATATCCAATACATAAGGTCTGATGATGAAAGCTATTCATTTCAGCATGAAGTACCTATTCAGAAATATATGCTTTTTTAGACTGATGAAACAGAGATACACAATGGCAGAATGTGAACAACATTTTGGGGGGAAATGCATTCTTCGTAAAAAATGAGAGAAAAGGTTTCTCTGATGTAATTAGGGAGGTTTGAGTAAATTATTAAGTCTTGAGTTCAACGCTAGATCACTGTAATTTACAGACCTAACTATGCATCTTGAACGCAACAGGATGGAGACTAAAATATGACAAAATATTCACGTCTTTCTAGCTCTGTAAAATGGAAGATATTAAGAGTTACACTTTGAATGTTCTTTCAGTTTTGAAAGTTTAAGATGTTTTAAATAACATTGTGAGAAAAACTTATTTTGCTGACTTTGAAACATCAGGATGTCTCCAAAGAGCAAACACGTCCTCAGCCTACTAGGAGAGATTTACTTTTAATTGAATGAATAACATTTCATGAAGAAATACCAAATCTGCAAAATTAGTAACTTTTGTCATAGCCATTAAAGCGTTATGAGTGATGCTTATGAGATAAGGATTCCCTCCGCGCCCCCCCCCTCCCTTATCCCTTTCCATTTTCCTTGCATTACGTTGCAAATGCTTTGGAGTAGAGATTATGTGTTCAGTTCCTAGGACAATGCTGTCTCTGGGTTCCGGATCAGAGCCTCTAGGCATTGCTATAGTATAATGAGGAGTCTAATTCCTAGATTTACAGCTCATGGGAAAAGAAATCCATTGTCTATATACTAGGTATTGATAATACTGAATACTTACTTTCATAAATATGGAAACTACCACCAACCCATTAGGACTCTTTGCAGCTTCTGTGACATTTGTGTACAGCTCATGGTTATAGTGGATTAGTTGAACCTAGAAAACAGGGAAGGGAAAGATTACAATTAAACAGTAGCAAATCATACCATACGCTGTTTGCAAATACTCTCTGTACACCGGTTTGTATTAGAATCCCATCTATGCTTAGGGTGTTTTGTAACAGTGTAATTTTTCAGAGGTTTGCAGCACGCATGATTTTAATAATTTCAGTCACCATCTGGCTCCAACTGGCACAGCACCAGCGTGTTTTCTTCTAAATTGCCAGTAAGTGAATTTACCCACATCAAGTTAGGAATTGCACTGCAGGGGTTGACATCATTTCCCTGTTGCAACAGCACTTGCCATGGGCATCAAGTAATCCGTACTTCTCAGCCTTAAGCCAAACACAGAGGTGTCAGGGGTTGAAATATTTGAAGAAACATATGGGATATGGGTTTGGAACTGTTTAAACCAGCACTCACAGAATTCAAAATACTAATATTCATTGGACCCAGATTCTACAAACTTGGTTACAAAAGCTCCTACAGTTAGGCACTTACTGTATTATGGTTAACCAGGCTCTCCTTTAGCTCCTACAGCTTTCCTGCTGCTTTTTAGTTTTATGACTTGCTGGAACTTTTAAATTATGAAGGCACAGTTCATCTCTCTCCCTGCATATGCAAATGTCTTACCCCGAACGATGGTATTTGATTTGTCTGGGATCACTGGACACTGTTACCATTTATATTGCAATTTGTAGCCTCAATTTTTTTTAAAAGATGAACAACTTTAATGCACTAGTGAGGCAGTTAAGTACTTCTAAGAATTTGAAAGGCTAGTTAGCTTTATTTAGCCTAAAGGTATCTATCTTAGTCTTCAGATGTCAATTAGAAAAGTAAGGTCATTGTTCTGGCATTTTCAGAATTGCAGCAGCCTGATGTTTGTATTTAAAGATCAGGTGTGTCTTCCATGTGCTGGCATAAATCTAAAGGCTGTCCAGTGGAATTTCTGGACTTGCATACTGTGAACAAGATCAGTATTAACTCCATCTATGTCTGGTAGTCTTTTTAACAGTACAAATGGCTAAAGACTAATACTGCCAGTAAAGAAATTTCATTGTAGTGTGCTTTCCATGTTTATAATCAGGAAAAAAAAAAAACCCACACATCCCAAAAAACACTGAAAGGGGCTTTAGTGCCTGCATTGGTGACTTTGTCTTTTGGATGACTGCAATGTCTGGTGCTTCAGTAGTGAAATACAATTGGAAGGATTTCTCTGTAAGAATGACCTCTCTAAACGATCTGCAGCACACAATCAAGTTACAAAGACAAAGCCTTGCTTTGCCATCCAAATATGTATGTCCACCAACATGTGTACTAGTAGTGATCTGAATTATAACAGCATCCCAATTTATGTGTAACCTACACCATTATTATCTCAGTCTATGATAAGTTGAGAAATAAATGGTGTGTCTAAACTCTGGGAGTGTTCAGACAGCTCTATTTCCTACACTCTACCCTGACTGCAAAATGTATTCTTCTAGTAAGTAAATTACTCAGAATCAGATCTTATGAGCTTTCCTAATATAAAAATCCACCACCCATTGTCCTCCCACCACCCCCCAAATCCCTTAGCGATGCTGTTTTAGTGCTTGGACATGGATGTAAAAAGGGGTAGTGGAAATTCTGAAAGAAAGGGAATTACTAAGATTAGGTGGTCTTTGGCATATAGCTTTACTATTAACAGCTAACAGTTCACAGACCAAAAAAATAAGGTAAGGGTCAACATTACTGCTATAACGTGTTAATTTCAGTTACTTTTGTCCTGTCTGGCTTGGGAACTATTGGTTAACCTTTTTACAATTCACACAGTAGGCATTTGTTAAGGCAAGCAAACAAACCTAACTGGAAGGAAAAAGTAAAAATGTCAAAGTAACCAATGAAGTCATCTACTAAGTTCTGACAGCTAGGAAGCAGGATGAATGCAGTATGTTTTCTAAAGGACTTGTAAAGAATCAGTGAGAGCACTTACTCTACAGCACGTAGATGTTGTAGGCTCATTAGTCATCACTTCGTGGTACTACTGAACTTTGATAACATCATGGTTCTACGGACTGCGCACTCACTGAAATTTTTAGGCTTAGTAATGTATTTTTCTTTTTATGTACAACTATTCACTCTGGCAGCCAAACTGACTTGTGAATTATCAAGGAAATAAGTGATGAAATCTGCTTTAGACTAGAATTCCTTCTGTACAAAGTCCCAGAATAACAATGAACTAGATTACCTTAGTTTATCTAACAAACCAAAATGTCTAGTGCAGGAATGGGTAAAAGCAAGGACCAAATTCTCCTTCCACCCAGGGAAGCCCTGAGTCAATGTCAAACTCTCATTTTTACTGATGGGACTTACGGAAACGAAACTCCTGAAGTATATATGACCGTGTATAGGATATTTGTCCCAGACTCACTGCAAGGAGCCTACTGTCCAGTGCAGTTCTAGTCTTGTGTAACACATTATACTGCAATGACTGATATGGGCCTCAGCACATAATGGTGTCCCAGCTCTGTTGGAGCCCTCTCTCGATGTCAGAAAGGGACACAACTCACTGTGTGCAAACCTCACACCCAGACTGCAGGCAGTCAACAGGTATTTGTGGGAATGAGTTAACAGACTTGAACTGATTAGAAATTAGAATGGTTATTTCCGTTGCTGATCTATAAATGATGTCTCCCCCCCGTATTGCACTGTCTTTACATAAAAGTACTTGTTTGAGAACTTTGGCATCCTTTACCAGCGCTTTCCAGCGGTTTCCATTTCAGGTTTCCCATTCCCACAGGTTTGCATGCCTCTGCCCCATTCCGCCTCTCCTTATCACATCTCACTTTGGTAATGAACCATTTTGGAGAGTGTGCTTGAGAAATCTTGCTTCTCTATAGTTTGAAAAGATCCCCTTGCCTCGCTATGCATTATTATTTCTCAAAGATCCCAGTGCTGAATGAAGACAGACTTTTTTTTTCTTCTGAAACCTGTCACTTTCTCTGTGTTAGAGTTGTATCCTTCTTCCCTGCACCCAAATTAATTTTAAAGCTGTTTCCATGGCACCATAGTTAAATTCATTAGGTTTTTCTTTTTAAAAAAAAAAGATTGACCATGTGTTGTGGTTAAACCCCAGTCGGCAACCAAGGATCACCCAGCTGCTTGCTCACCCTCCCCCCGCCTGGTGCGATGGGGGAGAGAATTGGAAGGGCAAAAGTAAGAAAACTTGTGGGCTGAGATAATAACAGTTTAACAATTGAAATAAAATATAATAATAAATTGTAATGAAAAGGAAAACAATAAGGGGGGGGGGGAGAGAGAGAGAGAGAAAAAACCCAGGAAAAACAAGTGATGCAACGGCTCACCACCTGCCAACCGACGCCCAGCCCGTCCCCGAGCAGCGATCGCTCCCCCTGGCCAACTCCCCCCAGTTTATATACTGAGCATGACGTCACATGGTATGGAATATCCCTTTGGCCAGTTGGGGTCAGCTGTCCCGGCTGCGCCCCCTCCCAGCTTCTTGTGCGCCTGGCAGAGCATGGGAAGCTGAAGAGTCCTTGACTAGTGTCAGCACCGCTTAGCAACAACTGAAACATCGGTGTGTTATCAACATTATTCTCATCCTAAATCCAAAACACAGCACTATACCAGCTGCTAGGAAGAAAATTAATTCTACCCCAGCCAAAACTGGGACACCAGGTAATAAGACATCATTTTCAAAGTTTCTCATATGGAACAGACTAATTTAGAAAGGTACAAACGAATAAAGATGTCTTAGATATAGAATATTACATGCAGGATAAAAACGGTAATTCCCTATTAAGTTCCTTCTTTTGAGAATAATTTCTTTAAAGTTGCCTGAAATACCTGCAGTCTTACAGTCTATATTAAATATTACTAGAGTCTTCCATGAAGGTGAAGCCACACGTAACTAAAATTGCTCGTATGTGAAAATCTCACTTTTTCAAATGATGACAGTGTATTAAAAACAAAGCACAACAAGAGCAAACTTGCAATGCCGAAAGTACCCTTTGATTCTAGTTTGAGTTTCAGGGCTCAAACGCGATACAGAATCTTGTTATAAGCTATTGATTTTCTTTGGAAGATTCCCCCTTTAAGATTAATTTGCCACAGAACAACTGATAGCTCTTTGTTTTCCTCGAGCTATAGAAGTTCTATTTTTCAGGGAGAAGAGGAGAATTAAGATTAATTACTGTCTTTTAGCCGATGAAAATCCAGAATGTGCCCTTGTTCCATCACCCAACAACACACGTTGCACCAGGAGCAGATACAGCACTTTTTAGACACCTGAGGTTGGTGGTGTTGGGAATGGCAGCAGGAGCTGACGACAGTACGTTAGGGGTAATCTACTGAGCCTACTCCCCTCAGCCTGGTAGGCTGTGTCTTTGGGGCAAAATAATATAGATAGGCTGATATTATGGCTCATGTTCTGACCGCTGTGGGGAAAACATCTAATTCTCTTTCCCAACACATGTGCATGTGTGTTTATAACGGTAATAACTTGTCCTTTGCCTGTACTTTGATGAAGGTCAGCCCTGTACTCATGGTATTCATATTGTCCATACTGGTTTTCCTCCGCAATGTGTTTCATTCTTTTTCTTGATCCTTCACCCAGGTGAAATGTGCATCTTTGGGCAGAGCTAGTAGCAGGATATTTTGTGTGTGGCATTTGACCAAGGCTCTTTGGCTAAGCAAAAGGAGGCAGTTGGCTGTGTTGATGGTTGTGGGTGCCAAAAATTCCAGGGACTCTTTTCAGCAAGCTTTGAGCAATTTTTTAACTTGGACAAAGACCCTCTGTGAATTACAGAGCTCTGATCTCCTGTGCATGCACAACCCTTTTATAAATGTTCAATCACTGTGAGATGTTCTGCTGCAGTGAGACATGGAGAAGTATGAAACTGAGGGAATTCAGAGTATGACAGTACTTTACATACATACATACAAATGTTTCTATAGTTCTCTTGGGAGTAATGGAATAACCTTTATTCTTACTTGGAAGCATTATAATTGAGTGCATAAACATTTTGATTTGTAAATGACAAGGGACCTAAACCATGAAGTGAATGGCAGCAGGGAACAGCTAATCTGTAACTACAATATTGGTATTATGCTGTGCTACCTGATAAACTGTTGGGATAGCTGATTGAGAGCAAGCACAAAACATGTTTCCAGCACAGCAGGGAACAAAAGCAAATGAAATTGCTCAAGAAGACAAGTTAAATATTTGTTTTGATTCAGAGTCCTTGTAAAAAGTGGCTGAGATCTCATTAAGGAAAAAAATTTTACATTTTTGTTTATCCAAAGTTTAATAAAAGCAGCAAAGGAAATGTAATTTCTGCATGGTAGGTGTCTAGCGAGGAAAATAATTTTAATGAGTTAAAACCTATTAATAACAACAGTTGGTATTCCAGTGTTAAAATACAGTTACTCTCACAGGTCTTGTAAAACCCTTTGGAAAGATCAGTAATGTCATATCACCTAAGAGTTATTTATGGTATTAATTTTGTGGATCTGAACAGGTATGAGATATGAGGTCCTCATTTTGTGAAAGAAATGAGGTTTTTTTAAATGTCCCCTGGTTCTAGGATGTGTAATTTGTGTGGCTGACAAAAACATTTTTAGATTTGTCTTAAATTAAATGTACCTCCTGCTTCATGGAAAGGTATAGCACCATCTGCGAGAACATGTACCAGGCTCCTCAGGACCTGTGGTCCTGATTTGCCTTGTTTTGTTGGACCAATACCTGGCAGCGATGCAGTGGAAATTCTCCTATCTTTGGCAAGCGATGAAGGATTTTTATGGTGTGTTGCTTAATAATAGGCCTAAATATCACATGGACTATTCAAGAAAGAAAAAAGTTAATTGCAGTTTTTTTATAATTGGTTAGGGTTTGGAGCTGGATGTTAACATCGTCTTTTCCTGAATTCTTATAACGATCAAACCTTGTTTGTCCACACACACACACTCACCCGTATGCAAGGAGAATGCACCACGATTGTACGTATTTAATTATTGCATCTTGGTGAATGCTCCTGGCCTGCTCAAGGCATGTCATTACAATTCAAGCGGGGTAGGAACTTTAACTCTCTGGTCCAGTTCTCAGTCCCTTTTTTGCTTTCAGTGAGCCTATTCACTAACAGCTGGAGAACTGGGCTGTTAGAGGGCTCAGAAGAATGTTGTTTAAGAAGACAGAAATTATAATTCACAGTAATTGTCTCTGAAAAACAAAACCATCTTTTTCTCATGCGCAGGGTACTCAATCATGAAATGTTAGGATCTGCCAAGGTGGTATTACCCACATACTTATTAATTAATCCATAGATCTACCTGTTATTTTTTATGTATAAGCCCACAGTAATGAGGCACTCTTACATTGTTGGTAAATTGGTAAAATAAATTTTACATGACCACCTATGCTTCCAGCAGTTTACTTAGCATTTTAGTAAACTACTGTGGTTTTAAGATTAAAATCAGTTAAAAAGATTAACTTAGTTTAATATAACAAAGGAGAAATGCAAAAAAAGCATTTGCTTGAAATAATTTCATATCTCTGACTCTCTTTGATGTTCTCTCTATTAAAACCAAGGTTCTTTAGGCTGCTGCTGACAAACATGGTTTGTGGGGGTGCTTTTTACTGCTTTTGAGAGTTATTTCGTGATTTAAAAGAAATGCCTAGAAAATACTGGTTTAATAGAAAGGCTTGTCATCCACATTTATAGCAATATGCCAGCAATTGTATCCTAGATAAATAAAAGAAGATTATAATCCTTTTTTACTTAAAAGAATAAGACTAAAAATACAAGGAAAGAACTCAGTTTTCTCCTGCCTCTGACTAGACAGCTGTATAAAAGCACGTCCAAAGAAATGCAATAATGCATCATGCAGTCAAGTGGAAATGCAGTGAAGGGTTAACTATACTTGGCTGCAAAATCTACTTTACTAGAGATAATGATATGCAAAAATTAGCACTTAAACTGCAAATGGTGTCTAACACTTCATTAGAGCAGTTGGTAACAAGAAGTAACTTGCAATACCTCTGTTCAACAGGGAGCTTTATCCAGGGTTCCCTGGTAAGGAGTTAGCACTGTGTGTATTATGACTCTTAAAAAAAAAAAAAAAAAAAAAAAAAAGGAGCATCACCTGCTTTAGGTTTAAAGTAGTTATCTCTAGATGCAGACATACCAATGCAAGGTGAGTGAGTCTTAAGCATTCTGGGGCATCTGTTCTAAGATACTCTGACTGGGTGTTTAATAGTACTTTGAAAAGAGAATCAGATCTGAAGCAGGACAGCTATTTTGGCTGCTGCCCTGACCATCTTACACTGATGAGGCTACTAACAGAGCAAAGCGTACTCATTCCTTGTTTATATGCAACCATTGCAGCTAGAAAATATGAAAAATAAGACCTGAACAAAGTGTAGAATATTTTAAAGTATGTCTCTCTAATATTTTTGTATGTTCTTATTTCTTTTGTAAGTCTTACTTGAATTCATTTGCAAGTATGAAAAAAAGCTATTTTAGACAATATTTAAAACTCGATGTTTCTTTTAAGCACCCACAGGACTACAGTAAAAAGTACAAATTACTAGCTTAAGAAGTCAGATTGGCTGTGCGTGTCTCAGAATTTGCTATTAGGACTTTTCACCTTTGTGCTAACATCAAAAAAATTAAGTAAACAATAGGCTGAAGAAATAAATGTGAAAGGTGATGGATTCCTGCCATCCAAATGCTGCCGGAACTGTTGCAAGTGTCATAATCATTTGTACTCTCTTCCAGATAGTAGGAAACACAATGAAGGAAAAATCCAAATTGAGCCCCAGAGGTACACAGATGTGTCTGTGATGATGTTGTGTGACTTCAGGAGAATTTTTGACAGGGCAGTCATTGCTGAAGCCTTCCACTGCCAATTACTCTAAACATTTTTGGCTGACCTGCCAGTCAACCACTCTTGTCATTCATTGTTAGCAGATGAGCAAGAGCTGGGTAAACATACATAAATGACACTGTTCTGCAATTCACTCTGTGTGAGGATCAAAATGAAGTCTCAGACTCAAATGCTTAATGTTGATTATGTCTTGGCTGATGCAAAATTTCATTGCAAGCTGTAATTTGGCACTGACACAATCCATCATCTACAAAAGTTACATCTTAAGATAGAATAGGGGTAATATAGGAAAAAAGGCTATGAGATGAGCCTGTCATCATTTCTGGACTCGTGCAGGATTTTTTGACTAAACAATACATTTCAATTGTTTTCTCATTTTAAATACAACAGATGCTCGGACACCATGATGATGAATTCAGTATAAATGCTCCATTTGGGAGATTCAGTTATATAATGGTGCTCCAAATTTCTGGGAGAATTCTGTATCTCTTTAGCAATCAGTCCAGAAAGCAGCAGAAGACGGTTCCTGTGAGTCAAAATGCGGTGAAGTAGCGATTGATGCTATTTTTGTTGTTCGCTGTGTTACCCTGAGACATTGAGTCAAAAGGACGCACGTGCAAGGTCACCAAACGGTGCGACAGAGATGCATTAACAGTTCAAGCCTTCTCTAACAACATGTGATGCCACTACAGCTCTCAGTCTACCTTGCCAAAGTACCATCTGTAGCTACGTTTCTGTTCAAAGGGTGGGCATGATGGGTAAGAGCAAACAGAGAAATATCACCGACTGATGAATAAAAGAATGAGCAAAAAAAGTTAATAGAATTTGGGCTAGTGAAAAGGTAGTTGTTGATCTAGGCCTTATCCCTTTTGTCCTCATGTTATAATCTAGTAGGAAAAAAATGGTCAAGCTTAATATACCCAATGTTAACTAACGAGCAAAGAAAAGGTTAGTGTTAGGATTCCAAACCAGAAACAGAAACAAGGCAGTTATCAGTTTTACCTGCTCTCCTGAGTATAGAAGTATATTGTTAAGAATATCCTTTTTCCGTGGCAAAAATAAAGCACGTGATTTTATATTCTTAAAATGACAATAAGGTGTGTATATGAGGAAAGCACAGAATAACATTGAGGATGTATTTTAAGAAGCTGTTGGTGTGGTCTGTCTGAGTTTCGTGGAAGTCCTTGTCCACCCCGTTTGGGCAGCAGCTCCTGCCTGCCTACCCGAATACTCTCTTTTGTTGCTTGATCTCAGCCTAGCACAGGCATCCAGTCTGTTGTTACTGCTCCTGACATGGTGCATGGCTTGGTGACCTCTCCTTCCCCACTCCCTGCTGGCAGGTGTAGGATGGGAGAAGAACTTAGCACAGGATGTGTGGAAATCGGCTGCTCTTGCAGGCAGGAGGGGAAGAAAGGGAGGCGGTCTGCTTGCCCTTCGGGAAGGGAGAGCGGCGCATAAACGTGGAGGATGGACATACGCACTTGGTGAGACGAGACTTTCTTTTTTAAACCAATGGAATTGCAAAATATTGGTAGCATATCCATTGAAAGTTAAATGTGAAAACACACAAAGGGTCTCATGGGATCTTTCTGAATGATTTATTGACACATGCTTTTCTCTCAAAAGTCTCCTTCCCTTTTAGTGATTGGGTTGCTCACCTATGACTTAAGAAAATTATGTTCAACTCCTCCTCTGCCCTTAAGCCAATCTTCCTACCATTTCTGCCCAGCTTGCCATCTCCAAAGTGGGAATAGCTGCACTTCTCCAGTAACAATGCTGTGAGATGCTCAGGTGTAACATTAACGATGTTGGGGAAAGCATCTAGATAATGAATGTCATGTTATGAAGTTCAATTTGTGTTATTGATCCATGACAATTTGTGACATATCACCCACGAAACGTGCAAAAAGAAGCTCAGAATACAAATAGTTTTGGCAGGAGACTGCGGGACACTTGGATTTTCAGCACCTTAAAGAGTGATAACAGGGAAACATTTAAAGCCCTATAAAAGAGGAAAAAAATTTGAAATGGATATAATTGCTAGTGATTGTAGCATTAAATCTTCGAATGTAAGTTGAGCACTCAAGCATAGAAAAGTTTGAGGAAGCCCAGCTTGACTCAAAATAGCCAAAAGCATTTCTGGAATGAATGTTTTATTGAATTATTGAAGGTCCTTTAGGATATTAATGCTGTGGTAGATGACATGATATATTACAGAGTCAAATTTTTAGAAATCGTTTGAAGAAATTTCACACCAGGATTTCGTCTTTAAGGTGCAGAGTCGGAGATTGAGAGGAAAGAAGGCACAGATCTACCCTGCAGGCAGAAAATAAGGGGGGCTTTTTTGTTGTTGTTGTTGTTTAAGAATATCCTGGAAGCTTCTTTTAAAGCTAAGGAAGGTACAACTGCCTTTTGTTGTTTATGTCAATTGTATAAGAGACAGTTTCACATTTGTAGTTTAAAAGGTAAGTTTGAAGTTGAGAAATAATGAACACAGTCAAAACAAGAGGACATGAATTATCTAAGAATATGAGATAGTACAGCTTAAGGCAGATAACTATAAAATTATTTTGTTTCTAAATGAATTTGAGTGGCATTATACCCAGTAGGAAAGATAACTGGCACTTAGAAGTCATAACTAAGCCAGTTATGTTTTATGAAGTAAGCCTTTTACCTCTATCTGCAGATTTGCTGAAAGAAAGTATGATATTGGCAAACACTACTCAACAAATGCACTACAGCATAAATTAAAAGGGTGTGAAATCACACACAGCAGCATTTGTTTTCTGTAAGAACACATTCTTCTGGGTACCTTGTAAAGGGCACTGATAATTGCAGCATGGGAAGAGCAGTTCAATACAGGCACACAACTGCAGATTAGTGGCATTTACAAACAAACAGAGGAAGATGATCACAGGCGCCTTTCCAGTAGCCTTAATTATACTGCGGTTGAAGTTCAAGCATCTAACAGTGGGTTTTCTTTGTTAAAGGTATTTCCTGTTTTATATCACCCCTTAAAGCTGCTTCCCTACACCTACAACAAATAACCGTCTCAGCTTCACACAGACAAGAAAAGAACCCCTCCTCGTCCATTTGTTTCAAAAACTTTCTAATTATATATTTCAGCACCGTAGCAACCTTGTTCCCAACTCATTGGTAATCGTCACCCGGACTAGCTAAACACCAATGACCTCCGCTTCATGGTTTGTCTTGTCTGTGTCACGCGAATGCTTAGAAACAAGAAGCCATCTGAAAATCCCATTTAAACATTAGGAAGTAAAGCTGAGAGACAGCCTTTGTGAGTATGCCCCAAATTACACTTATTCACAAGTTTTTAAAGTTAATAAGTGAAGGTCAGTGAAAAATAATGAAAACCAATTGCAACTCTAACAGAAATACGGTACCTGCCATGCCTCTGTGGGCTGTTTGAGCAGTGAGATATGAATATTAAACGGACAAAAGGGCGAAGAAAATCAGTTATGCAGACAGCCTCATTATAAAAAAGTGAATAGCGCTTGAGTTAGGAATTAGACCAAGGGGCGAATGAATAGAGGGTGAAGCCACGGTGCATCATCTCTAACCTTAGAAGCAGATCTGCCTAATGGGATTTGAGGTTTGTGGGACGGAGGTTCCTGAGCACAGAGTGCTTTGGGGGTCCTGTGCGTGTGTTCACGATACAATCTGGCTCGTTATCAATCTGGAATCTTTTAACTCTTCACTTTTAGCTCTTCACTGGAAAGGGTGGTGAGTGTAACAATAGCAGTTCAGATCTGCAACACAAGTGTTTTACACGTCTGTCTTTAAAACATAGATGAGTCCAGAGTCCCTTTAGTACTCAAAATATGCCTCCTGGACATGACAGTGGTGAAAGGGGCAGCAGTAAAGTCACACTTGTAATTTGTATCAGCAGGCTTTCTACGTCGGACAACAGAAGTCAAAGCTTTTTTTTCCCCATTAGAAAACACAGTCTATTCATTTGCAGGTTAATTTACGTAGGTGAAATGCTGAAAATACTGGCATGGAAATACCTGAAATGCCAAACAGATATTTTCCCTTAATGAAAGCAAACCAGGGAACGTGCCATGCTTCAAAATGCTGAACTCCTGAAGAAATCTTTAGTCTGTTGGACTTTCTGCAATTATAAAAGGTGAATTTGGGTAATGATCCAATTAAAAGTCTTTTAAATTCATTTTGTCCATGTAGTAAACTATTTTCTGCTGGCAGAAAGCCTGGCCTCAGTCAGGCTGTGAAAGCAGCTCCTTATTCTCGCTGGCAAAGGGCCTGGCCTTCAAAATGTTTCTGTGACCGCCATGCAAATACCCACACTATTTATTTCTTGGTGCTTCCAGTTCCCACTGGAAGAGATATAGACCCCAGAAATTCTAACTGAACGGGGATCTGCAGTGTCACTTCCAGGGGGGATTAACGTCTGAATGAAGCGAGGGATTGTGAAAGTACAGCTGCAGCTCTGCAACAACTGGCTTCCAACTTGTCTCATCACAGCACTATTTCCTTTAGCAGCATTACTGATCATAAGCGAGGAGGGGAGGCAAAGAGCAGTAGATGGTGCCTGCCCCTCTCCCATCCCCGACAGCAGTCACCTCCACCTGCCAAAACCCCCTTGGGAGGAGGGTTGTTCAGAGAGTGAATCGTGGGTCCTGCTTTCCCCATGTTGTTAGGGAGCTGTGTGCTCACGGTGACTGTAATGCCGGGCTGCGGCAAATACTGTGGTTAACTTTGAATTCATGCCAAACCCATAAAGTCATGCAAATATTTACAAATGTTGGTGCACAGTGACTGGAATGGTACTGCTCTTTGTTAGATGCGCGAGAAAAGATCATTTAATACAAGCCATGTCTCCTGCGGGTTTTGTCTTATTTTTCTCCCATGAAATTACTATTCACAAAGTTGACCAGCTGTAGTTTCTTCAGTTAGTCCTAACGTTGTGCCTGCCACCTCTTCCTTTATTTAATTTCTTTGTTATGTACATTTTCCTGTGGTATGGCTCTTGCACAGCGAAAGAGAACCATTCTCTTAGTGCACAGATGAAATGGAGCTGAAAATTACAGCAGATAAAAATCCAGCTCTTTGAACTGTAATGTTAAGAACTTTTCAACCAAGTAGACACCTAATTGAAGATAATGCTGACTCTCTATATTACTTTATTACTTTGTCAAGCTTACATCATTACTGCAGTAAACAATTTGTTGTTGTGGTAGGATATGCTGGTTTGTAATGTCTGTAGGCAAAGCTGCAGATAGTGCTGTCTTTAGAGTTTGACTTATGGAGCGACAGTGTAATTCTCCTATTACCTTGCTAAAACATCTAATTATTTGTCAATGATGCGAAAACCCGAGAACTTAAATGTGAGAAATTGTAATACAAATGTAGCCATTATTTTTTTCCCATTGACACTTTAACAATACCAATTTGCTAGGCTGTTGTGAGGAAAGGATCCCATATAAAATCATGGCAATGGGGACTGCATATCACTAAAATGATATCTAACAAAAGATTGATTTCTGATTTTAATAAGTGTAGTATATATGCAAAGTATGTGTTTAGCTTTATAATTTATCTAAATATATATGATTACATTTTACTGCATAACAAATTACGTGCTACTATTACTCCAGCCTTTGCAAAGCCCATCATTGCAAGTTTAAAGGGAGACACATAGATAGAAAAAAGGTAAAGGAAAAAGCTAGTTCTTCTGACTTTTTAAAAAAATGTCATTGAACTGTGAGCCCAGCTTAAAGTCAGAATTCTGTCTCCAGTGTTCCCTGATCTCCTCAAGAACAGAAGTTTCTGAATTCTATTAAAAATTGCTGGTTTCTCAGCAAACAGCATGAAGAGTTTTTCCCCAGGAGAAAGGTTTTAATAATTAAAATTAGTCAATACTGAAGCGCAGGAGATTATTTGATCTTGTTCAGAAACTGACACTTTCCAGAAGGAAAAAAAAATGCAATCTCTCTAATAAATCACTTTGTGCAGAACTGGGAGTCAAGTAGAAGAAATTTGCTGCAGAAGAAAAGAGGGCAACTCACCAGGGAAATAGGTTTGCTCAAAATAATTGTGAGTTTGAACATCAAGGTTGAGATTTTTAGGACATTTCCAGAAAAAAAAAAAATCTGTAAGGCTCTCAGGATGAGATGTAAAAATGCATTTGTTAGTACTTCAGGGCGTTACGTGTCTCAAACACATTATATAAAGTTGCTGTTGGCTCTTGTGCTCCAGTCCAAGTTTCAATTCGTCTGCTTTTTCCCCTGTAATTTCAACTAAACTCAGCTGTTTTATCAAGTCAGTCTGTATTTCTGTGCAGAACCGAGGATGCCCACCTTCATTTAAATAGACTTAAATTTTGCTCCAATAGCCTCTGTCAACTTTGGTTACTGCCAGCAGATGAAAAGATGAAATAAAAAACGTGCTAGTGGATGAATGTGCCCAGCACGGACTGGATTCCTTTTGAGCCATGCTCTTTTTCAGACATTCCTATAATGACGCCTGTGCCACCTAAGTCCATGACGTGTTCCTTGCCCATGTCCAAGCCCACATATTCCCCTGCTTTTATGAACACCAAACCTTTCCCCTGCACATTTCTGTCCTATTTCTTCCTGTCACTTAAAATCTGTCATTCTTCTAATGTTAGCACTGCTATCCAGCTGTGCCATTCCTCACTGTGCATTTCCTAGAGAAGCAAAATGGTCCTTAAATATACCCTAGTTTCCTTTCGCGGTGGTGGTCAGAGGTTAGTGAATATATGTCTAAAATCAGACTGATGCTTTTTCAAGGGGGCATCACAGTGGGAAAGGGCAGCGCTGCTGCTCTGCTGTCTACATCATTCTGAGGATGTCATGGGTTGCTTTTGCAAGCGTTTCTGAAAGCACAGAAAAATAAATTCAGATGCTCTGGCAGGTTACAGTGTCACACCTTTTCTTTGTACTGCCAAACTGTGTCTTTGCATTCTGTTTTTTAGCTTTGATGTTGCATCATTAGAGTCACTAAATTTCATAAATGCAAACGATCTCAAATGTCGCATTAACTTAACTGTGTTTTCAAAATATTATTCTATAGCTTTTTATCATACGAGGATAGCAACATTAATGTACAACCTAAATGTATAGAGTGATGCTGCAATTCAGCAGAATTGATGTTGTGGCTGAAAAAAAGCCCCCCTAAACCCAACCTTCTGAATTATTTTTATTTGTTTGATTCACCCTGTTTGATCTCTCTTTGTTGGCAGATCAGATGAGAAAGTGGAGAGGGAGGCAAAAAAAGACTGTATGGGCAAGCAAACTAATGGATGCACAACCAGCTTTTCCATTCCCATTTCCCAACTTCGGAGCACTAAACTTTTACATTCTGTAATTTTTTAGCAAAGTTTATTCTGTGTTATCTGAAGCACT
>WAAD01019068.1:63628-118233 GCA_013389945.1 Fregata magnificens | reverse complement strand
ACACACACACACACACACACACACACACACACACACAGTTTGTAGCTCTCACTGGGCTGACCACTTTAGAAAAGTTGGCCCAAAAACTTGAAAGCCGATGCATCGCAGCAGGTCACAGACTTCAGATTACAAAGGCTGTGCTGTTCTTTCTCAAGTTTTGGCAATAGTTTTACTGTCTGCAGCTGGAGGTGTTCACACAGCCATACATAGCTTTTTTTCTTTTTACACATAGTGCCACTGCTGTAAATCAGATTTCCAATATGAATTAAAACTACAAGGGAAGCCTATCGTTGTTTTGCTGTTGGTACCATAGTGCAGTTTGTTTTGTAGAAAATGGTAAGGCTCCGCTTTCCACACCGATGAATGGTGTAAGTAATGTATACAAGTGAAATGTGTGCATGTTAAGGATAAATTGCTTTATTTGCTTCATTAACAGCAATGTGATAAACAGTTATTCAGCCAAAGATCTACTGATTAGAATCAATCAACATCTCAAAGTTTGAAGACTGTCAAAATAATTAAATGGTTCAATAAATCTGAGACTATACATTCATAGAAAAATTACTATATATGTAGAGACATTTTAAAAGATATTTACCGTATCAGCATTCCGTGAACTTTGAGGATACATCTTGTAAATTATTTTCACTGCTTCATTGACTTTTAATATTGTCAATGCTTACAGCCCTACTGCAATTCAGAAGAAAGTATTTTGAGATTTACTTAGCTTGGCATGTTTATTATACTACAGTCTTCTCTATTTGGCATTGTTTTTATCTGCCTCTTTTGCTATATTTACATTACAAGTTTGGAACTTTAAAAAGTAGCTGGTAAGAGACAGGTTCAGGTATAGATGACAAAATATTTTTCTGGGTGGCAGAATATTGTGCATATATGATGGGAAACGCGTGATTGTCCTTTAATACAGTTGGATGTTGTAGTCTGCATAGTGCGGTGTGTATTGGGGTGATCAACTTGTGCTATCGAAATAGCAATGACAAGTCCTGCCTATTTAAGATATCCATCTACCACTATGAATGAGTTTTGAGAAATCAGGTGGCCAAAATTTCCAGGACTTTGAAAACACCATGAAACCTCGTGTTCTGGTCTTTGCTGCGCCATGGTCTGTTGTCATGACTGCAGTTGACTAAGCCTCGCTGTCTCGGTCTACCCATTTGAAAAATTGGCAAAATAATTACACCGCAAGGTAATTGATAGTTAATGGGGAATGTGTTAATGACCATAAAGCAGTTCACAAAAAGCATTACAAGGGCTATCATTAGTGTCTGTTGTGAGCAGCTATCAGCAGTTCTGAATATCCACGGGGACCACGATGTGACCGCTTCCAAACACTGGACACGTCTGAATTAGGTTTTTGGTTCAGGCCCAACTCTAAACAAAACAACAAACTAAAAGGAGACAGATGGTCTCTTCCAGCTCTTCACTGCACTTTTATTTTCCTCTTTGCAAACATTAAAGGACAGATTTTTCAGCTGATATAAGATGATACAGCTCAGTAGTTCTGTTGGTTTTCTAGAATTCCCCATTTTTTTTATTTTTTATTTTAAAGGATGTATGTCTTTAGATTTAATAATGGTCATTCACTTTGAGTTATAAGCTGCCGCTTTCAGAGCACAAAACAAGGAATACCATCTAGCAGTACACAGGTAAAATCGTTTTACTTCAGGCTGCCCAAAGGTTATTTGATGATCACAACCAAAATGTTGATGAGTTTACAAGATCCTTTGAACGACGGATGGCATCACAAAGCTGATCTGTTCTTCTGTGCTAGCAAAGAAGTCTGTGTCTCTTTAAAAATTCTGTTTTCACTCTAATCACTTGGTAATTTCTACAGTATTAGGAATTTCTAGATACTTTATTATTTGGTAATACCTTACGTACATCAAATGAAAAAAAAAACAATGTGAAGTTCATACATAAGATCACAGTGGAGCCAAAACATTTTAAATTTAGATGGATTTAAATATTTTAAATCCTAGGGATTGCATCCTGCTTTCCTTGTATTGTGACCCACTGTATTGTGCTCCCGACAGTAACAACTGCATTGTAAACACACATCCTACCTTTACATTTGTTGGCACGCCCGTGGTTTCTCTTATTTCGAGGGGGCTGTTAATGTATATGAAGATTTGTGGGGATAGACCCCAGATGTGCTGCCTGAAAGCTCAGAATTCTAACAAAAGATTTCCAACTTTCTTTGAAGTATTCATCTCCAGTACTGAGTATATCTAAAAAGGAGGTATCTATTTTCAAATAGGCCACAGGAAAAAGGCTTTTGGAACTTCAGATACTGATTTTTTTTTTTTTCCTTTTTTTTTTACCCTGCCATTTTTCTTTTCATCATTTTCCAGGGTTTATAAAAGAAAATCCTATGAGAATGAAACAGACGGACATTCATTAGAATCTGGAAGAATAAGGCCGATTTTCTTTTTTTTTCCCCTAATTAACTGCCCCAGGGAATAGCTCTACCAGTTAGGAGGAATAACAGTTCCTCTATTGCGCCTTTTGTGACTTAGGAACAGTAGATAGGGAGGCTCTAAGCTACAAATCAAACAGTGAAAATCCTCCTAACTGAACACACCCTTGGGCTTCACACAGAATAAGGCCTTACACTAATCATAAGCAGAACTAGTTGGGATTTTTTTTTGCTGAAACAGGGTTTTGCTGGAAAACGCTTACATGACAAAACCAAAGTACCTCGTGGAGAGAACTTGATTTCAAAGAAATTTTGCTGAAACAGAAGCAGAGGCTATCAGAAATCTCCCTGATTTCCTGCCAGCTTGTCTTGTGATTTAGCCAAGAGCCTGGAGACCCAATGTCTTCATCAGTCTAGCTTACCTTACAGTAATTTGTTGGTTTTCCTGTGATGTCCCTCCCCCCAGCAGGGCTGTAAGCGTGTATGAAGTTTTGTTTGTGGGTACAGGCAGACTGTCAAAGGGACAATCTGGGTACCTAGAGCATGGGAGCTTTAAGACTGCTATAGAGAACTGTGCCTTAAGCCACAACTCATAGGGTTAGGCTGTAATTCGCAGCCTTGGACGTGCATGGAAATATTCCTGTCTGATGCCTCTTTTATGGCAGTAATCATGCCTAAAGCAGGAACGGTCAGGGATGGATTGTGCTGTTTAAGATCACAGCAGCACCATTCTCTCGAGCTTGTCCATTAGCCACCTCACTGGGTATATCTCACTGCAACCACTGCTCTGAAGGTAAAAATGGAACAAAATGTGCCAAAATCTAGCTCAACTGGAGCAACCTTGGTGTAGTAATTTGTATTTCGGATAAAACTGGCTCCACAGGTCAATGCCACAATACTCTCTAGAAACAATCCACAAACCTCAAAGCCACAAAGTAATTTCACAATACGCAGAACTGGGACCAGAGCTCTGACTGGCTCTTTGATTATTAGTTTCTGTCTTTGAAGTACAGGCATGTCCTGCTGAAGGAATGTGTGGTAAAGAGGGCTTTAGGTTTCACCCATGATGGATTGTTCTGCAAATGCTTTGTGTATTTTTAATTATGCTTTTATTGGTAGCATATTTTTATGATTTTTATTGACCCTCCCCTGTTTTTATGTGAACAGAGCAAGTAATGAACAGTAAGCTGTCTTCTCTCAAAGCTCTTGACAGCAGTACACTTAGTACTAAGATGTCTTTTATCCTTTCCTGTATCAGAATTCCTTATTTCAGACAAGTATGCTAATTCATCATTTATGCATATTACCATAAGCTTTTTCTGTTCTCTCAAAAAAAAGAAAAAAAAAGAAAAAAAGGATAAAGGTTTGTTTCTTGCTTCTTCTGGAGAATCTTAGTGGAACCACAATTTCAAAACCATGCTCCTCTACAGCTTTATGTAATGAATTTTAGTGCAGTGAAACGTACTGCATTGATAGTTTGGCGGATTGGAGCAGGGGGAAGAAACTTCTGTCTACACAACCTCACCAGGGTATTTCAAACTTATATGGTATAAAGCAAAAAAGCAGCGGGTAACGAGAATCGGGTGGCTGAGCTTCTGTAGCCATGGATGCTATAAGATTAAATCCTGTATAAGCACGAAAAATGATGGGCCTCTCCGGACTATACCTACATGCCTTGCTTTGGACATAGACTTCAAAGTATCAGGCTGGGTGGGATATAACTGTTTGGGATTGATACCTCAGTCCTTGATCGCTTTGTGCTTAGATTGTCAGAGGAAATGGGAAAGAAATTGCTAAAGGTGAAAAGAGCAAAAATTCACATAACAAAATACGCCAAATGTATACTGTTGACATTGAGTATGCCTTGAAAAATAAAAAAAAGTCTATTTTTTTGTTCATAGGAATTATGCATTTGAGAGAATGTGACAGCTGTTTCTGAGCAGCCCTATACTGAAGGTTAAGCAGATTAAGACTGTGTTACCAACTGATTCTGTTATTAGCAGAAGTTCCAGGGACTAGATGGCAGTAGCATGTTCGTATTTTGATAAGAAAGAGTAAATAAAATTCAAGATGATGGGAAGAGATGGACAGTAATGGACTTGCCCTTTCTAGCTAAAATCCAGAACTCTCTTTGCCTTTGATAGAACTTTCAGAGTGACAACTTCTACGTGGTGCTTTTCTAATGTGCCTGTGGCAAATCGTCCGTTAGAAAATGTTTTCGTGGCAGTTAGATTAAAAAAACAACCAAACTACTGAAAAGTAACTGAATAGAATGAATTAATTTTTACTGAGTTTTAATGCAGCAAATATTGGCAGGTTTGTGCAGTAATGTCCAGTTAGTTTATACAGAGATAAGAGTGCGGACAGATAAAGGTGAGATATTAAAAGATAAATGGAAAGAAAACTGACTTCGAAGAAATGTGGTTTAACCTTGTCAATTCTACTTCTCCACAGTGTTAACGCTGATGCTATTGTGCCTACTGTCACTCACATGCTGTTTTAAAGGCAGGTATGCCTGAGAAACTGATCTAATTGTAATAATTTTAGAAAAACATGCTTATGAAATGATAACCAAAACTGAAGTTTGCTTCCCTTTATTGTTTGTAAAATATCCTATTCCATTATCTATTGCAATTTTGTCTAAAGAAAACAAGATTTAGAAGTATTTCCTTCTCAGTCTTTATTGAAAGTATCAATTACCTAGATGGTTAAAATAAAACACCTAAAATGTAAAGTATTTTGACTTTCTGGGAGGCAGTGTATGCCTGTGTGCTTTTAATTAAGGAAAGCTCTACAGTGATGGTGGAAGGTCAAGTCAGTATGCTAAATGAAAACTGTAACTCTGCAACCTCACAGCGTTCCCTGAAAATGTAATAAAAAGGCAGCTAGAATTGACATGCTATAGTTGGCTTTTTACTAAGACACTAAAATGCCTCATAAGAAACTATTAAATGTAAGGTAAGGGACAAAGACCTAACAAAGGAGTAGCTGAAGCTACAGAAATAAAACTGAAGGTTAGAGAGCTAATGGTAAGGGTTCACAGCTGCCACTGCATCTTAGAAAACAGTAATTATTATCAGGGAGGAGGGAGACTTCAGGGCTGGATCTCCTCCTGGGCTAATTCAGTCCTAGGAGCATGTGGTCCCCCCCACCATTCAGGTCCCAAGTCACAGTGACCAGAGCATCCACATAGGACGTGGAAGACCTTTCATGCCGTCTTGGCTGCCTCCTTTGCCCGATTTGGACATGGGTATGAGCCAAGAACTCCTGCCTCCCGCAAGAGGGAGAGCCTTACTGACAAGTTTAGGCTGTTCAAAATCAGGGTCACGTTAGCTGTCTGAAGCTCTTCCATTTGTACAGAATAACATAAAAGTTACTGAAGACGACAGCTTCCAAAGTGAATCCTCACTCTCTGGGCTATAAGGCCACGCTTGCTCTCAGAACTAGTGGGTTTTTAGTTCCACTTAGGCATTAAACAACTTGTTGCAATCAAGACATGTGTGGCTAAGTGAGTGCTCAGCACCAAACATGCAAGTGCCTGAGGAACTTCACTGTGTTTGATGGCGATGGATCAGTATCCTGAAAGTGTTGTGTCTCATCTGTTATTAACTCTGGATTCTCCTGTTTATGATCTGATTGCCAGCATTCATCCTCCAGCGCACAGGCAGTATCAGTTAAGAGAGACTGGGCTAAAAGGGTATGACCTTTTTTTACAGTCTGATATCCATGGTTAGTACATAAATAACAAATCATACGGTTTTACCTCAGACAAAAGTCTATTGCCTTCATGAGAGTTTGTCCACTGTTTTTTTTTATTGTTTTGGTAAATTGCAAAGATAATAAAAATTCACATATGCTTGCTTTTTATTTTCTTTCGTGGTTGTCCATAATAGCTGCAATAGCCTTTGTATAAGATTCCCCCTTTCTCTGGAATGTTATATTAAATATATTTGGGGAAAAAGTTACAATTTACAAGAAGTGTAGTGGAAAAATCATTACCAAGTAACATAAAACCCATTTCAAAACAGGTGTAGTTTTTTGGCTGCACAGGTAAATTACTCTTTAATTAAAGAAGAATCATCCCGTAGCAAGTAAAGTCACCCCAAGCAAATGATAATAATTTGGAATGAGGCAAAATGAATACTTCATAAGTGACGCTGGAAGTTCAGAGCGCTGAATGTTTTAATGTTCCAGTGGTTTAAAAGAGCAAATCCTACAGCTGCTAGTCTAAGCAGAAAAACTCCACCTTATTGCTTGACAATGCTGGATTTTAAAATCGAGGCACCAAAGGGATTTAGAATATAGTCTGTGACAGACTGTGCTCTCAGTACATTGACACTCTCTTCCACTTCTCCCTCCCCCCAAAAAAGAGAACAGTTGGTAACTGAAAAGTAAACATGTGCAAAAATATATTTATTACTATAGGGATCTGTTTCACTTAGTATCTAAGAAATCCAATATTTATTATTCCATGCAGTAGATATTTTGCTGTGTCACCTGCTACATTAATATAAGCCGACATTGTCATAGAGCTTGCAATTTGTTTGGACAGCTCCTACAATTCTGCCAATGGATGGATAGTCCATAAGATTCAGAAAAGTGGTTTCCAAAGAAGGAAAGTTTTCTGGCAAGGAACACNAGGGGGGGGGGGGGGGAACAAACCTCTAAAAATGCCTGTAAAGTTTCTTAAATTTCAGTATATAGCCGACTATCGATGGAGCTTGTATCACAAAGTCTCCAGAAGGTGATATACAGGAGCAAAAAATACTGGGCTCCAGAAATGGAACTCCTTCCATCAAGCGCCTAGAATTTCCTATGCAGAATCCAGGAAGAATAACATGCTTCAGTAAAACATTGAGAAATTTAGGGAATTTGGATGCTTTCAGACTTAGGTGATAGATAAGCAAACATTTGCAGAAACATTTCTGATTCTTGCTATAACTGACTTGAGAGTAGAAGTCCTATTGCATGTCAGGGGATATAATGAAGAGAACTTCAATGCCATGTAGCAGCTGGTATCCTAACTCCAACAGCCTTTCATTCATGACTTTAAGAATAACTCCCTTAAAAATTATATACAAAATTTTCAAATACTTGAATATCTAACAATGCTTTCTACAAATCAATTAATAATCTACAGAAATCAGGTGATGTCTGTATCGTTTGTTGTCTGAAATGTTAACGCATTCAATTATTCCAAAAAGACTTAATGCAATTTGTTTTGGGCAATTTTACTGGGTCTAAATAATCAAAATGATGACATACTAAAACACTTCTGAAAAGGTCCTTCATTTATCTGATGTGACAGTGAACTGTAATTTTTCACCTGCAATGACTACACGAATACCTCAGTAATCTGATAAAATGGAAAAGCACAAGCCTAAAACAAAGATCAAAATCCTGCTCGGGTACCTGAAATTTAGTCTCAAATTTTTTAAGTGGTTAAACAGTTTAGAACAGTGGCCTGTTCTAAAGCATCATTCAAACTCCAGATGGTATCTAATGATAGTTTGGGATTATAAAATTAAATGACTGTTCCCTTCAATTATATATAACGTTATTGTTAGTCTTTCTGCTAAAAGAAGTAAATACGTAATTCTCCCCCCTATCTTTTTCTTAGTTTGTATTCTATGAAGAGCTATAGTTGTATCTAGGTCCAACCCCTATTCCCTGTTGGTGCAATAACTAAACTTCTGCGGTTTATACACCAAGAAAAACATCCTGTTACAATTTGCTTCAAATAAAACCATTAAACTTTTCCAGTTTTATCTGTGCTATCATAAAATGCACACTTAGACATATAGTATGAACTGTAAATTCTTTCCCTTGCAACAAAATAAGTCAAACCCCTCATTTGTAGTTCTACTGCTAATCACGTTTTAGAAAGGTGAAGAAAATAACATGAATGGTATTTATGAGATGAGAAGCTGATTATACATGAAGTAAAATTCTTTATTGCTGATATAAAGTTTGGACGTTCTATAACTTGATTTGTGTAATTAAGGGTTTTTCCTAAGGGAAGGATAAACCAGGCTATTTCTAGAGTCTAATTTTCCTTTAAAAATGGCAGTATGACTACAACAACACTAAATGTAAGACCGTGACTGCAAGAGTATACTGGCACTGCCTAGCAATGCAGCTCTTCATACAAAACTGAGTTTTACTTGCTGTATATTTTTCCTATTTATGTATTTATGATCATTGATTTATAGTTGCTACATCTTCACTTGATTCTATAACTTCTCCTGGCTATTGAGTTTTGGGATTTGTTACTTAACAAGCGTATATTACCCGTGACTTGAAGATGACTGTCTAGCCAAAAAAAATACAGGAAGGAACATAAGTTAAAAGTCAACTATTCCACTTCAAAAGTGTTAAAGATGAAACTGCTTTTGAAGGTCACTAAGGATTAAGATGCATTTTTAGGACATAGCCAGTGTAGGAAGTTTACTGCATTTTGATGTAAAATGTACCGGAAAAATTTCTGTTCCATATTCCTGGAAAGTCATCTTTTTTGTGGTTTCCAACAGAGTCGTTCAAAACGAGAAGCTTCCTCGGTAAGAAATGCCGACTGCATTTTAAATATTGCCCGTTTGCTGCTTACAAAATACCTGAATGTCAACACATTATTCTGACTGGTACTTTAAAACTGTTATTACTGCCATGTAGCCATGGATGTTTAGATGGTTCAGTTACTGCCTGGCTTTCCACCTATTTTCGGCTTTTGGTTTCAAGGAATCACTCTCCGTCTTCTCTCCCCACAATTCTGTCCATAATTCATGTAAGTGTATATAACACTGAAAATCTGCCACAAAAAAACCCCCGACAAAAATCTAATGGAACGTGAAATCAGGTAAATGGAATTGGGTACAGCAATTAGTTTGCATTTTTACCTGCAGAGCACTTTCTTATCCATCAACAAAGTAACAGTTAAATGTGTGTAACTCAGGTGCTTTGAATTGTTTAAGAAATGTAAGTACACAAGGGTCAGAACAAAAGAATAAGAGAAATCTGGGAAATAAAACCTAGTATTCAGTATCAGACTCTGGGAAATTATTTGTACTATCTCATGAAACCTGCAGATATTTTATATCTTGTAGCTTGTCCCTTTATATATTCCTATGTAGCCACTGGGGGATGAAGTTTACTTGTTCAACTGCTACGTGCCCCAAACTTTTCTACCCTTCACCTTCATTGAAACCATTCAGGTTCAGGCAGAAGGCTGGTGCTGAGCTGACTCGTAGAACCGCAGGAGCGTGGCTGCATTGCAAGCTACCTGGACTCCACAGAGCTGAGAGGCATTGTGGCCCCTCTTCCTACGAGAGCAGAAAGCAGCTGCGTCTGATGTATTTGTAGATGTGTAGAAGGCTTGCTTAAATGTTGCCATTTTACAGGGAGCGTAAGGGATGTTTGGGTTTTCTGCTTTGTCCAGGAGTCTCAGAGCGTTTTGATCTGCCCCTCCAGCTTCTGCTTGCTCTTAGCTACAGTCCTGGAAGTGAGGCCACAGACTGACAGTTTACCAGGCTATGTAACCTAAATTAAGTGTTTGCAGAAACAGGCTACAGTTAATTACTGTGTATTACCTCATGCGGTCGTTCTGGAACAACATGATCCATATCTGACAGAAAAACACACAGTAAATTAAAGCATTAACTTTTATCTTCCTATTCCATTTGTACTGTTCTATGGTCACCTACTATTTTATTGCTGGTTTCAGGTACAGTCAGTGCATTAGCCTTAGCACCTTAATGAGTCTTTAGTCAACAAAACTTTTCCTTAGCATCTTGATTTATCATCTCATTTTTCTTTGGGAAGTATTTTGGGAACATTTAGAATTGTTTTTGGTAAGTTTCACTTGATCAAATAGCACAGGTTTCCAGCATGCCTCCCTGCAAGCTGTGCTGTCTAGACTATCTTGGTAGTGTTCTTCCTTGGACCGTACTTTCTATGTTTTTCCTATGGACCATGCTTTTAAATCCAAAGGGCTCCGCGGTCCAGAGGGAGAGGCGCCATTTCATCTCCACGTAGTTTTAGAGGGGAGACAGACCAGGCAGCCTGCTACTAAAACACATCTCTGTTAAGGAGCCTAATTTCTGTAGAAAGTCAATAGAGGGTGGAAAGGAATTTCCATTGGATGATTCAGAGCTCTTAAATTAGCAGACCACAGTCAGGTGTGAATATCCCTCAATTTGTGCTAATATATTGTTCAATCCTATTTTCTTTTATATTAACCAGCAATAAAAACCCATTTAACTTGAAATATAAAATTGATTTTGCTTTAGAAAAACACAGTACACTTGTGTTGATGAATAAGTGCCTTTTGGACTTTAACTCTGCTTTTTATGGATATGAATATTTTATATAATTTTGGGTGAAACCACCTGTAATCTTTAGGATGGACAGAGGTGCATTCTTGCAACTAATGCACGTGTTCATCTCCCACTGATTTTTAATTACTCATGTGAATAGCCTGCTTATACTGTACTGATGACAATACCACCACCTCTTCCTGATTTATATTCTGTTCCTATAGCAATTTAATTCATTATCCTATTGCCCTTCTCCTCTGAAGCTGAACATTAATCTGAAGGTTATAGAGATTTTACTAAACTACCCTTCCATCAGACATGTGTTCCCTCATCTGGTACTTTCCTCAGAGGCTTATTTTTCAACGTTAATAAGCACTGGAGTGTAGTAAACTTATCTTCTGGCTGAAATACTTAAAAATGACCTGCATCATTTCCAATAAAGTCTCCAAAATGTAATACAGATGGGCTGTGGCAAGTGACAGATCTGAATTTCAAACTTCCTTCTGCAAGCCCTTGGCAGGAGCGCCAGCGTCACGAGGCGTAGTGGGGGCTGGCTTACAGCTAGCTCTGCTTCGGCGTTGTAACCACCTGTAGGAACGCGTTTGTGAGGAAGCAGGACATTCCTGTCCTCTCTGCTCAGGGACATCGCTAGCTGATTTAATGCTCCTTTCCTGAGGAAGAGGAAGGACTATGTGCTAGCACAATTTGATGAAGGGCCACGCTAGACGCACAAATCCTCACATCAGTGAGGCTTCCTATAGAGAACAAAACAGAAAAACAGCCCTGGGAGAGGAATCTAAATATGGGGTAAGTGTAGGGAACTGTGCGGAGAAAACAGGGGCTTTTGTGCAGAACTGGCCCATAGGTTAGAAAAGGAGGCAGAGTCCTGAGCCAAATGTCACGTGGGAGGCGCAACTGAAGGTTCACCTTCTAGGCGATGAAATTTTTGAGAAGATAGGAGCCTTCTCAAATAAAAGGAGATGTAAATGGCTTGTAACAAGCATTACAATATAGAGTTGGCCTGTACTTGCTGTTTCTTCTGACATGCTTCATGCCATGGCTTGTTCTGTTTTGCCAACATAACTGAAGTCATAGTATGTACACAGTACTTCATTCCAGTAAAGGTTTTTTTGTTGGGTTTTTTTGGTTTTTGTTTGGGGGTTGTTGTTGGGTTGGTGTTTTTGGTTTTTTTTTTTTTTTTTTTTTTTTGTCTAAACAATACCAACATTAGGATTTTGGGGAGGCTATTTGGAACCACACAGGCAAGTCAAAGGTGTACAGAAGGTCTCGGTGACAGAGCCACTGTTTCTGATTTAACAATTCAGACTACTCTAATTCTGCAGCAGGCTGGATTAAATTATCACAGCTGGCCGGATGCTTCTCATAGGCTGTCTATCTGGCAGTCCTGCTTCTAAAAATATCAGAAGTTGGATTTGCAACACTAATCTCTCTAATAAGTAATCCTTTACTATCACTAGAAGTTCCCCACTCACATAGAATATGCCTGCAGTTAAAGAAATTGCAGTAGTAGGAGAAGGCTGCTATTTCAGAATTTCCAACCTCCCCCCTTGATTCCCATTTTCTTGTATTTTTTTTGGTTTTCTTAGTGGCTTTCAGCAGCAGCAAAATTAAATCTCAGTTCCAAACTGTGTGTATAGCTTGCAATATATATTCATTTATCTAGATAGTACTCTGGCTTTCATTTTACTTCTTACATAGCGGATGAAAACATTGTGTGTTTATAATCTCTGTCAATGGGTTTTTGAAGGGTGACTTGGTGGGCATAGAAGAAGAAATCTATTTTTTTCATGTGTTGTGGACTATGGTCTCTTGTTTGAAAGTCTCCAGCTATTGAGTTTGTGAAAAGTGCATAACACCAAATAATGAAGCTCCTTGACTTTCTGCCTTTACATTGATAAGGCTACTACAGTGTACAGCTATAAAGTGGTTGGAGGTCTCCTGCAGCACATTTTTCATTTTTCTGCCTAGGAAAAAAAATTGGTATGGGTTTTTATGACTTTGCCACATGGTAAAGTTAAAGGGTCCCATTTTCGCCGTGAACCTTTTGGAGATTGTTATCTTTTTATTTTAACAAGGTAGACAGTGCCTGAACAACAGCACTCTGTTAAATTGTGCTGTATTTTGTACTGCTGCTGTCTGAAAAGAAGATGGTCTTTCTCATTAAATGATATGGACTCTGAAAACCGCTTTGCATAGAGACATTAGGCAGCAGACACAAATGACTGGTGTCTTAGTTGGGGACTTTGCTTGAGCCAAGATTTTCTTGTAATCATTACAGTACAGTAGGATGCTTATGCAAAGAGTAGGGAATGAAAAACATTCAGGTATGTCTCAGAGGGACAAGTAAATGTTCGATTTATTTATTTGAGCAAACCAAAGCCTGCCTTTCTTTCCACGTTAGCAGTGCCAAACATATTGATGAGAATCTGATACACAGTTTTAAAGCCCTTACACTCAAACTATTTAAGCATTAGTTCAGTTATTCTGCCTACTAAAGTGATAATTAGGGGCTAAAAGGTAACGAGATTATTGTAGAGTTCTCTCTCGACAGCCTTTAACACCTAGTTAAACGTTAAAGCCTGGAAATTACAAGCCTTTCACTATCATTCAGACCATAGTATATTTTGAAGCAACTTGCTATTTCTAGGTTGTTTTTCATGCTATGGTACCTCTCTAGTGCTCTCTACCTTGCTCTGAGTGCCTGCCTACTTGCAGAACATCTTCACCAAGCAAAAAAAGTCCCTAAGAACAACCTTCTTGCTTAGTAAGTATGGACGTTAGGTGGGATTTCCAAGCATGTAAAGAACATTGCAGCTGATTCAAGATATGTTGGGGCTGTTTAAAAGCTTCTGCCTTGTCTGCACTTGGATTTAATTTAGGTCTGAGCCAATCTAATAGTCTGCCGGTGCAATGTGCTGACTTTACCGTGCATTGGAGACCTCAGTGAAAATGAGGGGACAGACATGAATGGGAGTGGAGGGAAGGAGGAGCAGGAATGAGCTGATTGTGATCTACTGGAATGGATCACACTTCTTGGGTAACTTCATCCTTGGGAATTGTTTCCACAGCAAAACAGAGGTTTCAGGAAAACCCATAGTGGGTTTGTCCAACACAAACAAGAAGAGCAGTAAGAAAGCAGTGTCACGGGAGTTAGCGTGCAATTAGCAGCCAGACAGTGTAATTCTGCAATGATTTTTCTCTGGTTGCTTACACCTGCTAAAGCCTAAGCCAGCAAATATTCATTGCTACTCTTACCTGCAGTAGCTAAATTAAACTAATGCACTTATGCAGTTATTTTTCTTTATCCCATCTCCTGACAGCATTATCCAATGCAGAAGTGATAGTAATTAGCAGCAACAGTCTTGAAAGCATACGTTGCATTACAAAGACATGTACTCTATCATAAAGTCAGCTAGCGTGTCTACAGTTTTCTTGCTGTAGTTGCTGGGAGATGTAGGCATTACATCTTCCAGTGCTGAGAGCTTATCGAAAATCACTTATTTATACAGACAGCACTTGTATGGGCCGACGTATATTCTAAGAACACCTTCAGCTGCTGTCCTTCACTGAAAATTTGCACCCATGCAATTCAGCGTGATTGATTTGAATTTGTCCTTGCACTTTGGAAACACTGTGTGTTCTTCAAATAAGACTTAACTGCGGAGATGCAGGTTCAAATTAGTAATTAATACTTGACGTTATTGGAAGTTTCCTGTCTAGCTGCCCAAAATGGCTATCTGAAACTTTGAAAAACACATCCTCAAAGGACAGAATTCATCTCGCCATCTGAAATGGACGTGCCTAGTCTAAGCTACTTGGCCTGTTGTTTGTCTCTTGCTCTGTTGTCAAGGGAGACGCATCTCCACAGAGTGAGTTGTCCTGTCCTAAGAGATAGTCTCTGGCTATCAGGAACGATCACCCTCTGAAGGTACTAATCTCTTTATATTCGCTGCAGGAGGAGTTCAGTTAACTAGATGAATCCTGCGTATACTGTGGATCCAGCTATGACTGACTGACTGACAGTGGTTTCCACTTAGCTAGGTTTTCTGCTTTTATTAAGAAAAACTTGAGCAAATAATACCAAATGTTAATAGTAGTTCAAAACTCTACTTTCAAAACCAGAAGAGCCTAGTTAAGTATTAAGTATTGCAAAACAGCACTCTACATTTTTACTTTTTGTTATAGTCTACGGCTGATGAATTTATGACTTAAAAACTCTTTAAAAAATATCTGAAATTATGCCGATATATCATATCAAGTGCAATGGTATGTTTCAACCAGATTTCTGCTTTCTTGTTCAGTCAACCTGCTTTCGTTTGAATATTGCTCTTCTGTAAATCTGATTAGGAAAGCAAAGACTTTATTTACTACAGTGTACTTAACTTTCAGCTCTTCAAGGAGTAATACATTATATGTTCACTTATCATAGAATTCAATGAAGGCAACCAGAAGTCAGTTGCGTAAGACATGAATAATTCCATGAAAAAGCTGCCACTGGCTATATTATACATCTATGTAGCTTATAAAACAAAGCAAATGGTTACCATCAATTACAATACCATCATTTGACAACTCTGCAATTAATTTCCTACTCTTAAATAACTGCTATTGCACAGTGCCAAAGAAAATGCCATGCATTAACTGACTCATCACCAGAGTCTGTGATAGATAGTACAGATAGTAATTTGATTATTCATCTCCAAGAAAATAAGTGCTTTATTATGAAAAGGATTCAGAAGACCATATTTTAGTCTTCTGAAAGAATGATAAAAGGACACCTTGAGTATCTTTAAAAATAATCCCTACAGTAATATATGCCTATTCCGAAGCATTATTTTATTTGTTAAGGTCTGTGGAGTAGAGTTGCATGCTAGATAGTTCACAGACATGGCGCAAGCGGATGAAGGATGGGGTACTACAAAACCTGTGCATTTCTTCTATGTAAAAATGCTCCTACATAAGAAGAATGGAAAGATTCTGCTTTGTCTACCAGAAAGTCTGCAAACTTTACTATAGGTCTTGAAAAAGTACTCCATATACAAGACTAAAATATTTATCCAGCAAGAGTAATGGGCTATCCTGCAATAGCTATCAGGATCATTAAATTATGGGCTTTTCTGGAACACTTTACAGACACTTATTTAAAATACAAAGCAAGTACCAATTGTGTCAGGGTTTACTTGCGGAGTTAGCTTTATTTCTTGAGCACAGACTTCTGTGGACCATCTCTAAAATTAAGTATCTCCTTATTTTTACATGAGTCAAAGGCAGAATGATACTCAATGGAAAGTGTTACACACCAGTGAGTGGCAAAAGTAGCACTTTTATAGGAACTTGAAGCACTTTCAGTATTACTTTGTGGTTAATCTTGTATTTACATTTACTAGGGATATAAAGGACCCATCAAAAGTTACTTGATTACTTCGTAAGTAGCGCATATGAGAATATAGGGTGTCTACGCATACAGTAAATACAGCAGTTTCATTTTTAGATACGAGTCACACAATTTGCAGTGCATGGGCAAAACAGTAATTCACTGACTTTCAGAATGGATAACGGGAAACAATTTTTATGAGTACAAATTAATTTGTGAATACCTTTAGGCAGAAATGGAAAGTGAGTAATTCAGACTGGTTCATTTGTAACTCCAAATACGTTGACATACCTCTCCAGAGAAAGCCTGTCCATTGAGTAGGTGCTCTGATCCCTGGCTGTCTTCGCTTCCAAAGTGTAACCGGATTTCCTCTAAGCGGTGACTATATGTCATCGGTCCTCCAGAGATGTTGACCAAATGCTCTTTGTCTAATCGTAGAGATACATGTCTCCCTGTATTATACATCGTCCCACTGACCTAAACAAAATGGGGGTAAAAAAAAAAAGCATTTTTAAAAAATAATTTGTAAATCCTAGAAACTAGTTATGTGTACTTCAAGATTTTGCTCGACACACTTTCCTTTAAATGTAGCAATACGCCTTATTGTTGTGAGATGAAATACACAACCTGAGGTTATACTTCAACTTCTGCTTTGAATCTTGTACTGTATATTCAAATATTTTGCTAAATCCATATGTACATATTTCAGCCAGGGACACGTGGTTAACACAGTGAATAGGATTATTATACTTCTAAATAAGTAGGCTTTTAGAATATTTTTTATGTGAGGTCTGAATAATGGCTTCATTACAAAAGTTCTGCACTGAAAATGGGAACATTTCAGCTGACATAAATAATTTAAGTACACTTGAACAAATTTGAAATTTAACTCATTTTTTCCTTCTTTTAATATTTATAACAAAGTTATCCAAAAGTAAAGGTGCTGCAAAAAGCAGAGGTATAATTATTCATAAATAGGCAGCCCTACTCCTACTGGAGCTGCAGGTAAAAACTTGCATTGTCCTTCTCTGCAAGTCTCTTTGTTTTATTACGAATATTTAATGTTTACAATTGCCAGATATTTTAGCCATAGCAGTACAGAATTAATTACAATTTGATCATAGATCTCTAGTTCCTAGTACACCTCAAATAGCTGTAATGCTCTTCAAGATTCATCTTTATTTTTAAAAAGTCTGAATGTTGTGCTTCATTTGCAAACTGATTTACAGCTGCTGTAATGAAAAAGAAAATGATTGTGGAAATTTTTCAGATGGAATATAATTTTGTCATAATTTCCACTGTCACAGGAAAAGTCCCTATAGCAAGAGGTTCCTTAATTTATGCCATTAGAAAGTGAAATATGCCAGTTTGAGTTAAAGTAGAATTGTGATTTATTTAAAAACATTCTGCATGGATACAAATGGTACACTTGAGTAACATTCATTTACTTTAAGAAGAGGAAGTGTAGCAATAATATGCTTTGTTGCACTTCAATTTAAAATTAAAGACATGACTATTATGTATTATATCCCATACTACATCAGTACTATAGTAATTAACATTGCTGCAGTGTCATTTTATCTGTAATACTAATTACTGAGTTTAAATGACCTGTTTTCTTGCACAGTATGTTGTAAAAAGTTACACCGAGCAGACTGTGCAATAGAACTAAATGGATGAGATTAAACAGCTTTTGATTGTTGTGCCTTTTTAAACTTTGATACAGATGTTCTATTTTTTGTGTTTATTCCAATTCAAAATAAGCAGCAATAAATTTCTTATGAAAAGTAATAAACACAAATATTCCCATTCGTTGCAAATAAACCACAATGATCTTATTTGTAAAGGCTCCTTAGTTTTTCTGCTTGACTTTGCATGCGTAATAATTAACTACCAAGTTTAGTTTAACAGGTGGAAGGTCAGTTTATTGAATTCGGTTTCAGTGCGCTGCATATGAATGACATAAAATTGCTAATCATAAGTAACAAATGTAGTTTAAAAACAAATAGGGGAAAGTGGTTTAAAGCCTCTTATTCACATTTGGAAGCTCATGCTTCACTGAACACTCAGTTAAATTTAGCAACTATGCAAAATATTCAGAATCCATTTTCTTAAATTGGTACAAATCTCAAATTAGGTTACCATTATTTTTTCTCTCAAGGTAAAAGTGACCCAAATAACCCCTAATATGAATCAAATAACTCTAGAGCAGAGAGGGGAAATTATAAGAGGCAAATTCATGAACAGGAGTAACATTTGTCTTTCTCATTTCCCCCCTCATAAAAATGCAGCGCTTGTAATGAGATTGTATTGACTGTTTCAAAACAGATTTTCCCTACGTAACTGCAGATAAAGAACACCAGGAATGCAACGAAGTATCTGACATGCCTCATTTCTGACCTGCAGGGAGAGAGGAACACTTGAAGCGGGACTATAAAAATCTCCTGCATGGGCACACAGACTGGTCACCAGGAAGGACAAAATCCAAGATCTTCAATATAAAAAATGCAAGGTCTTGCCCTTTTATCTGCCGCCTTAGGTTTAAGTGAAGCACTACTTTTCTTGTTGTGAGTATGTGCCCAAGGGAAGAGTAGCCACATACACCAGTCTAGATTCAGGAGCCATGCCCATGACCGTTTCTTTTCTTGGAAGTGTCAATGTATACCACCATTACTAGCAACTTTTAATGGGCACTTCTTTCATGGGCATTTGCTTACTACAAAAAGAATAGAAATGTCTTATATTTGTCATCTACTCAGATTACATCTGAATGAAAAAATGAAATATTTAGGAATCTTTTTTTTTTTTATTTCTGGAGGCTTTCTGATTTGCCGAGATTGTATAGTAGGCTGTGCTCGATTATGGGAAGCCCCACCGTAACGCTATGTGAAATTCTTTATTGCGGTTCAGGATATTATCTGTTTTATATACAAACCCAATATCTTATCACCTTTAAAAGTGCACATTTCAAGTATAACCATTTACAGTTGTAGGACATAGTATCACCTAAGTGCAGTCACCTTCTGTTTGCAAGCTTGAAGTCCACAAATGCATTATACTCCATAGGAAAGTGTCATGCAAAAAACAATGCATGAAAAAAAAAGTTGTTTTCCATTGTTTTCAGCAGAAAACAATGCATTGTGTCTTCACTATGCACAGTTTTAACTGCTACTGGAGAGAAAGAAGGTTCTGGTCTTATTCGCTATGTGAACCTACTGATAAAAGAAGGATTTTCTGTATTCTATGGTACTGAGCCTTTAAAGTGATGGTGCGTTCTCATTTTGGAACAGCAACTGAGTTGGTTTTGTGGAAAGCAAAGTTGCATGTGGTCTTGTAAAAGGCCGCAGGCACAGAAGTTAATGAGGAGGTATTTTCCGTATTTTGTACATTCTCCTACAAGATAAACAGTATGAAGACAGGGGCGCCCTACGGGAAAGATGTTGACTCTGCCTGGTACAGTCAACAATATCTGCTATTCCAGAAAGCATAGCATTTGTTTTTCACACTATTCTGTGGATTGGATAAAATATTATAGGGTAGTTTAAAAGGATAATACAGAAGATCTGTTAAGATCTATATAACTATTTCCTTAATGTGTCAGACTAATCTTTGGTGCTCAGTCCTTCATAGTGATGGCCTTTGTGTTGCTTCTTGCTCTGCTATTAAGTAACCCTTTCGTTCTGTGTTTCTGTCTGACTTGAAAGTTATATAAAGATGAAAACATAGCAAACAACTTGGGGAAAAGAAGAGCACTAAATCTTGCCCCCCTGTTTTTCAAAAGGATCAATATCCACATTTAACTTATGCACTAAAATGAGACTATATTAAAGAAAACATATATTAAAACATCAGTAAAAGCCTGTCTGAGAAAACAGCGAAGTCCAACATTGTCAAAGTTAATGATCATACCACATTCTTAGCTGTGACCCCATTTTCCTCATACATTACGAAACGTTTCCAAACAGGTAATTTTACCGGTGGCAAAAGCCCCAAGTAGAACAGAGCATGTTGATGGGCTTCAACCTTAATTGTGGAATAGTTCAACTTTGGTAGACTTTAATTAAATTATTAACATATTCCTGATGTAGTTATTTTCTATTTAATCTCATTCATTTTAATTTTTGCTTCACAGAGCTTTGTGCACATAATTCCCCAGCAGCATTATTCTCTCTCTTTATCTTGATGCAAGACAGCCACACAGGCACACGCTGCTAATATATTCTATACTACGTTTGTAAGATCTGAATACTCATGTGGTATCTGTGTATAATTTGCTGGTCCTGTGATCACGAAAAAGTCCCAATTCTGCTCTTTGAAAGGTGGAACACAAGCAAAGTCAATAAAAATGCATACCTGATAAACACAAACTCTTTGATGCAGGTTTATCTTGAAACTCTGCAGACCATTATGACCATTAGGAAAAAAAACCCCAAACAATCCCGAAACATTTTTTTCTAATGATGTTCTTTAACCCTGCATTTGTGGAAGCATTTTTGTCGTGTCCTAGTTAACTGTATATCTTGTTCCCTTCATTTTTTCTTCCACAACCAGTCCTGAACTAAATATTTTTCAGAACTTCCGTTGTGGCCTACATCTTTACGTTACGGTCTGTGTTAAAATAGCCTTCAAAACCCTGAGCAGAAGCGTCAGAAAAAGAAGCCTGTTTCAGGGCAAAGCCATGCTAGAAATGTAAGCAGGGAATGCCAGAGGGAGGGAGAAGGAGCTGGGATGGATTCTTTGCCTTTCAATCCCATGCTACGTTAGCAGTTCACTGTCACCTTTCTTCAAGGGGTAGCGCAGGCTCTTTGCTTCCTAGGGGCCTTTACAAAATAGCAAAAGAGTGCATTTTGGATTTATTCAGGTAAGAGTGGTCTGAACATTAGTTCCAAGAACGTTTTTAAACTTGTATCAGTACCTGCCAGTGAAGCAGCACTGAATGTGAGGAAGCAAGAAAATCAATTGTGTATGGCTGCCTGCTGTGGTGTCCTTGGATCTTATCTGCAATAGTAGATGTTCCTTTCTTTAGGATGAAAATAGATACAGTCCAAAGAAGGCCTAGTACTGTGTAGGGAAGCAAATCACCGAGGATTGAAGAGTGTTCTGAAGGTGTCGTAGTGCCCCAGTTTTATATCCTGCAATAATCAAGTTTCTGTCATCTGCCACCTGGCTTCCGTATTTTCCTCTTGGAGTCCTGTATTCCAGCGGAACCGGAGAGCAGCTCTGCAAGCTCAGGGAGCGGTGGGCTCTCCTCCCCCGTCAGCAGCACCTGAACTACGAATGCCACATACTTTGTCATGACCTTTGGTTTCTCCCATTCGGTATCCATGCAGGGACAGCAGTGGGTGGCCTAGGGAGTGCAGCACGGATCCGAAGGAACCTGTAATGTGCCATTGGTTTTCTGCTCAACTCCTCTCCCTAGCAGGTTCAGGGAGGCAGAAGTACTCCATGGAAACATTCAAACATTAACACTAATATTAAACTGTTCCTAGGGCCTGCCATCGAGGGGGTCTCAAAGTGCTTAAAAACTGCAAAAATAAATCTGCAGTTGTCTTTTGTCTCACTGGGGTAAGTCAGCATTAATGCCAGGTTGTTTTATCTTCTTCCTGACGCTTAGACAGGATCATCCTATGCAGAACTTAACTCTGTAGCTCAGGTCACCTGAACTTGAGTTTCTAAGTGCAGTAATCAACTGAATCATGTTTTTCCGAGTTCCTCAAGCAAGTTCCTTTCTTTTAATGTTTTTTGATTGTTGTTCATAGCATCTTGACCAGACCATATTCTGTGATACAAAGTACCGTCCTCAGAGATTTAAATTGATTGTACTGCGGTTAAGTAGCTTATATCTCTCGTGCAAATCAGAGACTGCTTCAGGGTTTGGAAACAGAGTTTACACAGACTGCAGGGCACGTCTGTGATTTGAAATCTGACTTTAGGGACAGTGACGAAGCATCGCACCAAACTAAAATCTAAAATGTAACCTACTAAGGCACACTGCTTAGTTCTCTGCAGCAGAATTACATCGCCTTATTTCAAAGCAATGGCTATAGAACCTTTATTTTCTTAATATTGTGGTTATGGTATCCAGTTAGTTTTAGAAGTAGTTTTATGCTGCTGTCTTGATTTTTCTAGCTGTTGTTAGAGGGGACCTAAGCTGGAAAATAAAACGATTTTACAGAGTTATTCTTCTAAGTTATTTAACAGTTGCTTAAAAAGGGTATTCTTGTTTTTTAAAGTCTCCTCTTAAAGAGGAGATTGATATAATCAAATAGGAGACAATTGTTCTATAGATTTTTCCAAACTTCTGAGAGCTCTATCCTTGTCCTGTGGTATCGTCTGTCTGTGTCCATATGGAGACACATGCACACACATAAGAATTTTTAAATTGTTTTTAAACAATTTTTTTCTACAGAGCACCCAGTTTTATTTAAGTGCATTTGATGAATATTTGTACATTTGAGTATTTATTTTTCATAACACTTTGTCCCTGCCTTCATCTTTACGCTTAATCATTGTATGCAACAGTATGTAAAGAAATTGTGGAAACGCTGCCAGCATAACATCATTTTCAAAATCACATTTGCAATAAACAGTATGCTTCTTGACCTTGTAAATCATGATCTTCTATAGATTTGCCTATAAATGTCTCGGGGCCTTAGACATAGATACATATTCAAAGTATGTCATGCTTTATTTTTGAAGGTAGTTTTAAGGCAAATTCCAGCTATGTTTCCTGCAAGCTTTCCTTGCTGCCAGCAGAGAGCACTGTTGACCCATGCCATAGAGCTTTCGCCTCTAGACCACGGGGACTTCCACAGCCAGGAAGAAAATTAAAACTAATTTTTTGTGTGACACGACTGTAATCCGTGGTTTTAGTTTCTGAAGTGGTGGTTTCAGCTGGTGGACAGAATTGTGGGGTCTGTAGCATCAGTCAAGCAGGTTTCTAGTCTACAGCCAAGTGTTTGGAGGATGCAGGCTCAGCAGGTTCCTCGAAGGCCATCAGATAAGGAAAATATCCTGAGTGCCTTTTCTGGCAAGAATCTACTAGATCTTATGTTGTGTTTATATATTTAAAAAAAAAAAAAAAAAAAAAAAAGTGGAGGGGAGAGGAATTACAGATAAGGAAATACCAGAGTTTTGATACAGTGCCACTTAAGGGGTGGGGAGCTGCAATATAATTGCTGAGCTTTGAAGAACAACAGGCATCATCATCAATATTTGATTAAAAAAGGCCCGTGTGAAAAATGTAAAATGTAAGAGAGAAGTGTAAAGATTAAAATAATCTTTTCATCTTCTTGGTTGAAAAGTTTTAAAAAGGAAATGATGTTAATGAGTCCAATTAACCCATTTACCTGCCTAATGTAATGTGTCATGTATCAGCATATGGCATGACACACTTTTTTTTGCTTTTTAAAGCACCATTTTCAGTAAGAACCTTTCCCATTCACTGCTCTGCAGTTTTGCCTGTTTGCTTCCCTTAAGTGACTGAACTGTAAAAAACTTGGAGCAAACCTCATAAATTAAATATTCAGGCTTACTGGCTAATGAGCACAATATGTCAATTTTCAGTGATCAAAACAATGTGCTTCAATAATGTATACACCATTCTGTAACAAAATTGTAATTTTAATAGAGGACCCGCAGGGTCATGGTTAGTCTGAGATAATTATATGCCACAGGACGTGAATGAATGAAACTGCTCCTAGGACATTGGTAATACCCCACAGAGTCTATATGCCACATGCTGCCTTTTAGGGATAATAAAGTGCTTTATTGTATTTCCACTAGTCCATTAATGCAATGATTTTTGCTTGTTAGTAACTATGACGCCTAAAGCAGATGCAGCCAAATTTATGGTGTCTAGCATTAATAATTGCTGTGCGTGTTGACGCTAGCTTTACAGTGAAGTTGTGCTCTCCTTAACCTAAAATATTCCAACTACATTTAAACAGTATGGAGGAGGTGAATTTCATCCTGGAGCTTCCATTGGATTTTTTAAAATTAAAATCAAATTATTGAAATAGGCAAGCAGAAAAACTGGCTTCTGTGACTGGACAAGAGATCTCCTTCCTCCAATACTGGTTGAAAGCCTGAGGGACCAGAGAGGATTTTAAGTGGGGGATGTATCTCGATGCTGAGAGCTTCCTGCATGGAGGGATCCATTACATGCTGTTTGGGGTGAAAAAAGAAATAACGAAGGAAGTTTTGCTGTAGGAGAGCAGACTGGATCTCAACATTCATCATCTTGTGCTGTGTAGTATCTTGAAACCTGCAGCCTGAATGTTTGCAGGCAAACTGAAGCCAGGGAAGAGGAATGTGTGAAAACAAGTTATGTTGCAGTGTGACCTTAAGAGACTTCTTTGCACGCAGCAAGAACCGTGCAGCATGCAGTTACCTAGCAGATAAGGCAACAATAATCACAGGTATCTTCAGCCAGGTAAAATGGTGTAGGGATTATGTCAAGTCCCAAGTTCTTTGTGATCGTATGTAGAATGGGGCACAGTCTCCATGCTGAGACTACTGTCAGTTTGTTAAAAAAAAAATACTATTAGTGCTTCAACAGCAGATACGGATGTGTCTTTACTGTGGTAGGTTCTGGAGTGACTGTGGTTTATTAGCAGAGAACTCAAGTTCATTTTCAAGTGTCGTATGCCTGTCTTATGCTCTAGTATTTAAAAAGGATGTTTCAGGGCGTTCTAAGCTGGACTTAATACTGTATGATTGCAGAACTAGACTCAGCAATTCACAATCCTGTGTTTCTATAGCCACCTTTTTACCACTGATGACAAGTCTCATCCTGTGCTGTGACACAGTTATGAGCATTATATGAAAGAGGGAAAAATTACATTTGCGTGCTCCTTTCAGTTCGTTAACCTTAGTTTAGAATTAGGCTCAGTCAATAAGTAATTGAGAGAATAACTGGGGCTTGGAGAACTCATTACCCTAATTTAGTCTAGCAATCTGTAACGAGATTTTAGTTTGAAGAATCTGCATTAAAAACTGTGCTAAGGATAATTTTTGTCTCTGATAAAGGGATGTCAAAAGAGCTGCCTTTTTAAAATCTGAAGGCTTACATAAATTTTCAAAAGGTTGTAAATGGCACAGAAGCCTACAAACTTGTGAGAAATCCAGATAAATGAAAATTACTCTTTCCATTTTTTATGTGGGTTTAAAATGTAAAATTGAATATGTTAAAATCCTGAGGTTCTAACTGAGTCCTTTTTTAGGGAGTGATCTTGAGATGCATGGACCTTTGGTAGCTGCCTGGATTTCAGAGCTCTCCTCTCAGAGAGGTTGACATGCCAGAGGTTTTCCAATGTAATCCAAATCAGATGGAAATTAATGGGTTGTATATTGAAATTAGTGTGTGTCACTTTCCTTATGTTTTTCATATAGCAAGACAGACTTTAGACTTTAGATCCTTAATATCTCATTTGATCAATTGCATATTAATAAATGTATTCAGCCTTTCTAATATCTTTATTTTGCCTGTACGTTTTCTTCAGTACTTTTGTTCCTAACGCTACTTTTAAATTTGCCTGCTGAACAGATGAGCTATAGCTAGTTGATTGATTTAAATTCTTTTTTGAACTGTTGGTGTATCTTCTACTTTACTATTTGTAGATAGCATTAACAAAAAGGCCGTGCTAAATTAATCTGGGAAGTATCTTTCAAGCTAAGTGGTCAAATAACACTGTAGTGTTGTGTAGATAATTAACACACTCACCACTTTATTTACCTGCATCTTTATATCTTTATATGTACATACACGCATCTCTCTCTATATGTATATATCTCTCTATATACATATACAGAAACAAAATCTTTTCTTTTTTACTAACCTCTGTGAATAGAAAGAGGAAGAAAAATGTCTGGCCTCACGCACAGGCCTAGATTAGGAAGTTGGCAAAACCTTCTTGCTGTTGTGCATCCAGAGCATTAGATCGCTGTCTGAGTGACTGAGAAGCGTACAGCTTTCTGAGCAGGGTAAAGGATGCGCATGCAAAGTTCATCAGTTTTACACCACAATCAAAACATACTGGTATTAAGGTTAATGATACAATTTTACAAGAGCCAGAAAACCCCATTTGTCATAGTTCTTTATTTCTCTAATTCTTTTGCTGCCAGGAAGTTCTAAATTTCTATGCCTATTAAGATTTCATAAACCCTCTAAAATAACGAAGTCACCGCTGCTGCTTTTTTAAATCCTCTGACCACTCTAGCCACGAAGTTCCAAGAAGACGCAATGTACTGAACCCTGTTTAAGGGAAATTGCACTCTCTGAGTCGTGGTGTAGCCAGAGAATCATGGTCATGCTTTACTGAAATTATAAGTCAGTGGAAATGAAAAGAAGAATCTATAAAGCTCAGCTTTTTAGCCACGAAAGGGACAAAAGTTTTATCAGCTTTTGTAGCAGAACTGTAACAAGTTTCTGAAAGCAGTATATTTCACAATATCAAGCTGCTTCCCAAATAACTGCCAAGGAAAAAATGCATAGTTATTGCAAAATAATTTCTTGAGCCCTGTATCTCTGGAGGTAAACTAGTATTTAGATAACTTGAAATTTGACCTCAATAAAATTCATTATGTGTCAAATTAAATCCTTTGTGGCATGCAAAAATCATGAGCTATTCTGCCTAGTAGCATATTTCACTGGGGTTTTTTTGAGCAGCAGAAGAGAGCTGTTTTGTCCTGGCCTGCTTTTTCTAGTTCTTTAAAGAAGGTGAATAAATTAGCCTTTCCAGTTACAAATATTGCTGTTCCTGTTTAACAGAGGACTATTTTACTTTTCTCATTTTATCTGCCTCAAAAGCATTTGTGTACCTTTTTATCTTGAGGAAACAGTGGAACTGCAGTAGAGGTAGAAATAAAAGAAAAACAAACAAACAAATCCTATCCTGAACTTCTCTTTGCTTTTCCTGACATTTCACTCTGTTCCGAAACTCTTCATTTTTTTTCCTGACAATGCACTTCAAGAAACCCACAAACCCACATTTTTTTGAAATAGAGCTCCCTAAACCAATAATTATAATTTCTAGCTTAACTAGAAGAATCTCCTCTGTGTTCCAGTACGCCTCTAATTCAAATGTGTCAGAGAGCCAATGTGCTAGTTGGATGGAAGACTGGAAAATCTGGGCTACAGCAGGAACTTGAGCTCCAGGCTAAATGACAGCACAGAGGCGGACCTCACCTCATCTGGTGTTTCCAGACGTGGTGTTACTTGTGTACGTTGCCATTCCAGTGGATGTATATACAAAACTCTTTCAATCAGAAAGCTTCCTAAGACTTCACTTATGAGCACTCTTCTGCTAAAACTTGGTCCAGAGATTTTGTGCTTATTCTGTTGTTGTTTTCTTTTGGTTTGTTTTCTTTCCCAGTCCACATTACCTGCTGTGCTTCTAGATTGCACGGCTATGGGGGAAGAGCTATTTCTTTGTCCGCTATTCTAATCTTCTGCACAGCTCCATGTATACTGGAGTTGTGTAAACTAGTATTTTTACACGTAATCAAAATTACACAAAGCTCAGAATACCAAGAAGCAATTTTTTTTCTCTTACATCATTCCCGAGCATGTTTTATTCCATGTAGAGTGAAAGACACTTTCCCGCTAGCTCAAATCATAAAGAAATGGTGGCAAACGATTCTGAAAAAGGCTATTAGAAAAACAATTTTTCTATCATACCAATTTACCATCAGTTTCCTTCTGTTTTTCTTGGTCACTGTGCTTACCAAAATACAGATTTATCTGGCTTTGCAGAAGAGTCCGTAAGGAAAAGAGAAAGGGGTTGTGGGATAAAGACAGCTGGGAATCAGCATATGACTAAATGCTTTTCCAGTAGGGATATAATTTAGACTAGATAGGATCTTAGCTTTCCAGACATAAAAGACAAGTTCCTTTCTATGGAGCGTTTTATCATATATGTTCTAAAGAGTTTCAAGAATGTTTAATCTGTTGAAACAATAATGTTGACAAGTTCATCTTTACTATCTTCCCAGGAAGAATCTTTTAAAATAGTAGTTCATATTCAGTTATGGATCAGCAATCCATTTATTAGCACTTGCTTTTTGTCCTATTTTTAATACCTTTTTCCTTCTCTGTAGCATGCAAACCGGAGGCTGAATGCTCCCAAATGCCTCTGAAGTGGTATCTTTCCCAACTCTGGGTATTTGCACGTGCACTTGTGTGCTCACATTCCTATTTGTGTCGAATTATAGCTGAGAAGTTGAAAGGTACTGAACATCTTATTTACAATGCGAAGACAGCCTTGCTCTCTTTATCCTAGATGAAGACAAGTTTTAGAGTTCATTCTCACACTCAGATTTGTTGTTCTCACCTGCAGCAGAGGAAAAATACTTTAAACGTGCTTATGTTCTTACTAACCAGGTAGGGTTCAGGCAGAAGTTGAACTGGAGCTTTCAGAAGTTAACTCTTGCCGATCAGAATAAGTGTTTCCTACAAGATGTTAATGAAAATTTCAGCACACTTGGTATTTTTAACAATTTTAAATGCACAGATTCTGAATAATGGGTCTGCCCCTGAGTTACTGAAATTTGTGAGCGGTACCAGTTTTTATTATGTAATTGGTACCTGATGTAGTCTAAAATAAAGATAGCAGATGCTTCCAGGCCTTCACTTACAGAAAAATATCCACTCCCTGGTGTAATTGAAAGATTTCTAAGTCTATTGTGGCTTATGTCTTATTATTTTCATAACAACTATTTCTAAAGTCTAGATGGTGCCTAATAAACAAGTCCTTTAATCATCTTTAAAATGACAAACCTGTTGATAAATTGAATTTTCTCCAACAAGATATTGCTATATTGATTTTAGTACTCCGTCTTTAATAAGCAGAGGCTGTTCAGAACTGCTTGCTATGACAGTATTGTAAGTAGGGCATCAACTGACTTGGCAAATGGCTGAATTTATACGGGAAGTTTTTGCTAGAACTCTAATCCATTATCCTTCTATTATTGACATTCATTTGCAATAAGGACCCTGGGCCAAATCTGCTGCATATAAAAACCAGACAGGCATGGCTGCCTAAAAGTTTCTGTGGTAGATTGCCTCTTTTCAGAGGTGATTTCAGTCACCAAATTGAATTATGCATACAGCCTTAATAATAATTTCCATCCCTAAGTATGGGCATGTCACTGAGCGAAGGGCTGAAGCTGTTTAACAGGAGCTTTCGTTGGCATGCGTAGTGAATGTCCAGAGGTTTCTAGAGGTAACATAAGATAGCAAGGGTGGAGAAAGGCAATGCTTTCTTTCCTAAGTCAGAGATGACCCACCATGGTAAGGGAAGAAGGATGCTATATTTCTTAATTGCAAAAAGTTTCCAACAACTGATTTCTTAATGTATAGAATAATAACTTAAGCACCTTCAGCATTTAACAGGCAGACACATTCTTACCTTTGGTCTAGATCATTTTGCTGAAGAGCTATGGTACACACAATACTTCAGGATACCATTATGGCTAATCACATTACTCAGAGAGGAAAGGTGATGGAAACCCAGTGGCTAGGTCAACATTGAACATTTTAAAAGTTGCCTGTAACTGCAAAAATATTTTTCATCACTGTTGGAATTTATTTTACTCTTGTCTGAACGTATGAAAGCTTTGCACACGTCAAGGAACATCACGGTCTCTTCAAACACCATCTGCTCACCTTACCTACTGAAAAAGGCTTACATACCTAAATGACTATTTAGACTACTCTTTGGTTAAATGGCCAGAAGGTTTATATGATTATAGCATATCTGTTACTAAAGCAAGCAAATAAAATGGAAACAATACAAAATTCTTGCACACATTACACTAAAATGAAATACATGAAGGGGCAAACATCCTAAAATGTTTCTGTTTGAAACAGAAAAATGTTTTTGATATTCTAACTTCCACCTCAAGAGCAAGTGTAGCTCGTGTATTAAAACTGTGGTTTTGTACATATACAAATCCATTCTGGGACTAAAAGCATATACATAATTATCCAAATACTTAGGTGCCTATTTGCATGTCTTCTCAGGGATATGTATTCAGGGTGTAATGCCAGCTCTTTTACAAAAGCATTCTTGTTTTTCTTTTTTCCTACCAGCTTATGCTTTCCTAGCACAAAAAAAGACTTGCAACATAAATTTATAGAGGATAAAGCATAACAGAACCACCAAGGGATTACTGAAAAAAATGTGATACATACAAGCTGACAATTGACAACATAGGTATTGAGTAAAAACCTGAATACAAATGTTATGGCCAAATCACCTTTAAGGGATTTCAGGTTTCTGGTTTAAATACTGTTACTTGTTGTCTTTTTCATTTATATATTAAAAAAAAAAAAGTAATACTCCTAAATCCCTGCCTCATTCCTTGTACGTCCTGTCACACAAAAGCAAAACAAAATCAAGCCAACGGCTTCTAAAATAAAAATTCTATACTCTAGGCCAAACAGTGTTCCTCAAACTCTGGGCCCTGATGCCATCACACTGAAATGAGGAGGCACAAAGTGACAAATGTCAGTAACGCAATTCCCCCTAGACGTGGGACTGCTAACTACCTTCACTAGCCGACAGCAGCTGAATCCCTTCAAGGCGTTGCAGTCATTGTAGGGACCTGTGGACACGTGAAGACTGATGAATCAGAAGTGGTCCACCCATGCTGAATGTCTGAGAAATACTGATCTAGGTCAACTTTTTCCACATCTAGGCACCTTAGCAGACATGACCTCCTTCTCAGAAGTGCCAAGTAAACAGAATTCTGTAAGTCATAACATTTCAATGGAGAGGGCTGCTTTCAATAATCCTAGGAAACTCCTAAATATGTCCCTTAGGCTATTAGGAAAATGTTAATCCTCATGTTTTAATCTGTAATTGTGTAAAGGGATCTTTTTTTCCCTTCATCTTTCAGTGATTTGGTTAGTTTGGTCTCTTTTTTACTGTCATACATGTATGGGTAGTCAGCACAGTTATAATTGTAAGTCTGCTTTTCCTATAGTACCTGTTCCTATGTACTTCTGCAGCACGTTAAATACACGTGGGAAGGTCACTAGGGTCTCCTGCTCTTCTGGGTAAAACCATCGCCTGTTCTGTGTCTCTATTCTTTGTGATGTTTGCAGAAGAACTTCTGAATGCTTTCCGCAATTTGCTGTCTGAAAGATACCTAAATCCTGACAAAAGCATGTAGCACAGGAACGTGTGTGTTCTACTCAACTGAAAATGTTCAGTAAATGTTCAGCCCTTCATTTCCATGGTGCAGTGCTTCATCCAAGCTAGTGAACACGTTTTGCTCCTGATCAAGGCTGTGGGACAGATTATAAATTCTTATCTGAATGTGGAGCTGGTAGTGCTGTAAGAGCATATGACACAGGAACAATTCAAAACGTATTGTCAGCACTGACCTACCTTCGTTTCTGAGTTTGAAAGGATGAACATACCGTTCTGTAGCTCCACTGTAGTTACAGCCTGATATTCTCCTATTGGAATCAGCAGAAGCAAGAGCAGGTGATAGTTGTCCAGATAGTTGTAAATTTGACTAACTCCTTGTTAAAAAAATGCCCTATCTTTATGGAAAATTCCTCTTTTACTGTAGGGAAATGTAGAAGCTTCTCTAGAAAGCACTGAAAAAAGCCCATTATGATCCTTCTACAGGATCCTGAAACTATTTTACTACAGAATTTTATAGGGACAGAATTCTCTAACACACGTTTCAAATGTCTCAAATGGGGAGACTTCAGATTCTGCTGCAGGGTGTCTGTGGAGGACGGTGTTAAAAAGCTCAGTAGAAAAGATTAATATTTGTCTCATTAAGAGTATAGGGCTTCACCATTCAGCATGCACTGCTGACTATCTATCTTTCTTTGCATCTGTATTTGTTGTGTTAGTAGAAGAGGCCGATCCATTTATTTCCTGTATTCACATCATAAATTAGAAGACACTGTACCACTAACTAGTAAGGAAAAAACCCGACCTTTTTATTATAATTGGATAACAAATATGTACTCAAAATAGCTGTCTGCAGTATTTTTGTTCTTATTCCTGAAATGTGCCCCCTACGCTAGCCACAAGGTACTCAGAAGTCCTCCTGCCCCCTGTGCCAGCACTGCTATGTGCAAAGTCTCATTCTGGAATAAATGCACAAATAAAACAGCACCAGCTATGGCAAAGAAATTGAACAAACCCTTGTGAAGCACAGAACAAAGCATGGATTAAAATCCTGGATGACTGGACCAACTTCACATACTTCTAACGAATATTTTAGCTGAATATATCAGCCCAGACAGAATAATCCTGTGGTATTCCAGTATGAGTCTGCAGTAATAGCTAACCTACCGACATGCTGTTTCTAGCAAATCAGAGACCTAGGACTTAATCTACATCATCTAGAAAGCATGTGTGCAGAAAATGTGTAATGCCAGATCTTACTATGAAAAAGAAGATTAAGGCTGAAAAAGGATTAGAAATTAATTAAGGAGCTTCTGCATGTTTCTTGATATCCTTCTGATCTGTGACCAGCCTATCTTCAGGGTCTCTGCTACTGATGCAGTTGTTAGCGATAGTTCAAACCACAAACACCGCAAAGGATTATCATTATGCTTTAGGAAGAGCTGTAGCTTGGTGGCTTGGGGTTTTTTTCCAGTTCCACACTTTCAGATCTATTGCCAGGATCAGTGGGAGACCTGCAGACTAGAAGCTCAACTTTCAGGGCTTGCACTCCTATAAGCAAGCAGTCCTTCGGTGGTGGGCAGACGTGGGATGTTGCACCACTGCAGGACTGCAACAGGGAGTCGATGAAGCACCTTCCAGAGGTAGCAGTAGAGCTGTGATATAGCCACAGCTAAGGGAGAGGGAAGTGGTCAGAACCATGAACTGGCTAATGAAACAATGGGGAGACAGGAGCTCCTCTCTGCTCAATCTCTTCTGTTTTCCAAAGTTAAGCAAAATTAATCCTGGGCTCAGTTTTGCGAGCATGACAGCTATGGGATGGTTTAGCAGCCTGTGGTATAGATATACCATACAACAACAAGAAGTTAGACACCAACATGAAAAACATTACCTCTTAGGAAGTTTCATTCAAGCTTTGCAGTGTGCTCACTGAAAGTTTTAAACTGTATGTGTTCCACTTACGGGTTAAGAGTATGCAGCAGAGAAGAATTAATTCTGATTGCTATTAATTAATTCCAGTTAATATTAATAATTTTTTAATTAATGGTGGCATTTACTATGCAGACAGCCTCTCATTTAGGACATGGGGTGTTTCCATTTTCTGGAACTTGATTATACTCTAAAATTCAACCTTCACCCCAGTGAGGCAGAACGATTATTATTTTGTTTGGAATTCACAGCCTAACTTGCACACAAATGGAATTAATACTGCATGACTGTATGATATATCCTATAAACAGGGCCCTGAAGCTTGTTTCAGTGAAAATCAAATGTATTTTATCACCTTTGTGAATATACAGCTATGAACAGGTTCTGAAGTAGAGAGGGTATCATATGCACTGACAGCATTTATGAAAGCAAGTGGTGATAAAAGAGCAGTAAACAATTTTTTGAGAAAGATTAGACAGTTTGGTTTCAAATGAAAACTCTAGAAATGAGCACGGAAAATCTGACTTGTCAAGCAGAAAGATTTTTACTGATTGTGTGTATTCTAGCACAAAGAACACCGCCCTGAAGTCCCCCTAAACTCATGACATTGATAAATCAGACAAAAAAAGAAGCCCTGAATATTAAATAGTTGCTTCTAAAAATGTTAATGGTGTCTGAAAATTACTATTGATTATTATTACGGGATGCAACATGAGTTAACATGAATCAAGACAAAACCAAAGCATTTGTTTCTTCTTACAAAATTTTAATATGTGAGTAATTCCATACAGCTGTCATGCTCAGCTCTGTGGTATTTAGTACATTCTCTTTTCCAGGACAAATTCACAGGAGGAGCCTTCCCTCTCTTGCATACATCTCAGGAGTTGCTTAAATTTCCATTTTCAGCTGCAGGTACAATATTTCCGTATTGCTATGGGCTGGTTTAGCAGAGCTGAACATTTCTTCTATTCTAACTTCTCTGTTGCAGTGTTTGGGGGATAAAGCAGGACACTTCTTTGCATCCACACTGATACTTTCATCAGGTCCCACAAGGCCTTCATTCTCTCTTCCCTCTGCTTAACTCCCTGTCACTAGTACATGCAGACCACCGTCTCCAGCTCTGAACCTCAACACTGAAGCCTTTGGGCTGGGTTTTCATGAGGTATCGGTACCAGAATTACTCTGCTTCCATTTAAACAGCAGCATTTCAGTGAAACAAAATTAGATCAATAGTGAGCATGTCCACGCTGCCTGATGTTCTCAAACAGAGAACTTGGAGCTGCTGCTGACAGAGGCAGCCCCAGAGCCAGAAACAGTATGATCCCACTGGCAGATAATTGGCCCTAGAGAGCTAATACTAGAAAGTTGTTTAAAAACTGTCTTTGCTGAAACTTGTGCAGCCATGGATTCATACTGTCTCTGACATGCAAGAGGTCTGTTTTCAAACTACTGTCAAATTATGCTATTTTTGCTGAGAGCCCCAATATATAAGGTATCTGCAATCCGTGCAATACACTGGATTGATAACTAGCAAATTTCCTCTTGTTTTAAAGCAAAACCCTATTTAGAGCAAAACCTGTCATGTCACAGAATCCACATACTTTTAAAAAGGAAAACTTCTGCTTACTACTAAAAATATATGGGAAAGGATAACTTCAGGGAATATTTAACAATACCTGCACAATGCAGGAAGGGATTCAAATCTGGTATCAGTACCACATTTAAATTCCTATGAACTTTTTTATTATGGAAAATACAGCTAGCAGCTGTTCCTCTTTGTCTTCTGACATTAAATTAGTAATTATTGTGTGGCATGTGTGTGCAAATATTTATTTATTATTAGCTTTATGATTCTCTTTCTTTTTTTACCACCACAGCTAGTCAGGTCCTCTAAGTCTTCTAACAATTATGTAAAGGTGCCATTTGGGAAGCCTAAATTGTACATTTTCTCCATATGTGGCACACCCAACCTCCTGTTCTCACATATACATATAGATGACTGCATCAAAGTATCTTATATTTCATGCAGTAAACCAGTTTCTAAGAATTACCATATAAACATCAGGTGAAATATAACACAGCTTAAAAGGGCCTCATTAAAATGTATTTATCAAATAACTTTTGCCAACTGGAATGGACTCAAGGAAGCTTCTTGCCATTTATTTATATGGATCCTGGTGTTCTTTTTATCGATGTCAGTGTGAAACTGAGTGATTCTTCTCTCATGTTGGATTTACTGTAGTATAAATCCACTGGCTTCAGTATAGCTACTTCTGATTTACACTGCTGTGAGAGGAGAATCAGATCTAGAGTTTATAGCAAAGAATTTGTAAGTGACCATTGAAAAGATAAAGTATTCAATATGCACAGAGAAGGATGCTTTGCGAAGATAAGTAGTCGTTCTTGATGTATAGTTCACTTGGTTTTCTGCTTTGAATACTGAGTCAATGATCATTTACAGCAGAGTGCATATAAATCAGGCCCATGAGCTGTTAAATCAGTTCTAGGGTAAATTTTCAACTTGCCCTAACTAACATGGCTGCAAATGGTGGGTATACTTACTTGTGCAAGCCCAGTGGCTACTCACCCCATGTTAGCATATCTGCACACAAGACATGAATTTAAGCAAATGCATTTGCCTAAAAACTATGGAGGTCACCTGGCAATTTGGCCCACATACCTAGAGTTTTATTTGAAATAAAATACTTCATTGTGTCCAAATATTTGGGTTTTTTTTAAGATTCAAAATTCCTCGGTGATTTTTTTTTTTAAGATGAAATGACAAACTGTCTCCTGGCAGTATAGGAGATCTGAGGATTATTGACGGATGCAGAGTTTTGCAGATCTGTGCAACGTCTAAGAATTCACAACAAGCTAATTGTTAGCAGGTTATCCTGTAAAAAAAATCCAGGTTTTGGACTCAAAACCATAGCAAGATCAGCTGGAATTAGGTTATTTCCACTGGGGAAAGAGGCATCACCCTACCGCAACTTCTTGTGAAATTTTTGGCTCTAAGCAAAGCTTAAGATCTTACTTGGTTTTGACAGAAAGACCTCTTCAGTTAGACTGAAATGACATCATGTCATCTCAGTAACAAAAGGCCATATGCAGCAACTAGCAGTGACTCTTCTTGTGCCATCCTATTTGTGGGTAACATGAATATCAGCAAAGGTCCAGATAAAGTGCTCTTTGTAGGGCATCACAAAATGCACAACTTAACGCCCTGAATGTACCCCTTTGTGAGTGCCGAGGAGGATGACAGGCCTTGATCTGTTGCCTGGTTGGTGGGGTCTTGATGTGAATTATGTTCGAATGCTCAATCCTTATGTCTAGAGTTTCAGAAAGTACTACACATGAATAAATTTATATGCAAGTTAAGATGGAACGCAGCTATTGTTCATAGCTTAAGATGTGTAATTTTACGTAATCATATGTATGAACAGCACTATATGGTTAAGTTAGCTTCATGTTGGGAGAAATCTGTAACGAGTGGGTAGGGTGCCCCAGGTGGGGTAAGGTATTCACGGGAAACAACTCAGTCAGGCATCATTTAATCAAACCTCTTGGCACAGCAATCTAATTCACAGTTTGATTTCCCTTTGCCTAATACTCCTCTGCCTTCTGCACCCTGCCAAATCTAGAGCTCTTAAAAACACTTTTCTTCTTTCCATTTTGTTTCTTGTAAGCTCCCACCATTTTTATCTTCCTAATATATAACGTACAAATACATGTGGGTGGGTATGTGTGTGTATATATATATGAAAGACTTGGTTACTTTTAGATCAATTTAATTAAATTGCTTCAAGTCTTTATCTGGAAACTATGTAATAGTTTACATGGATTTATTTTTAATTGATACTAAATACAAGACAGATCGTGGTTTAAGAGGGGCTGTATCTCTATAGCGAAACTGATTTATTGTTGCAAACTGCAGTATAGACAGGACGCTCGGATTTGGAGTTCTGCTAGCAACAGTGGGAGCTGGGGAAGTTTCAAGCCAGGTCTTTTTCACTCAAATGATGACAGCAGAGGCACATATCATTTATTTTATTTATCAAGGGAGATTTTAAGAGTCCTGATCACTCAGAAAACACAGGCCCTTGTCCTCATCGGTACTGAATAAAATGAGCCTTCACTGAGCTCCTGGAGCGTCGTAGTATAGATGGCTGAAGATTCCTCCCAAATGACCACAAACCTTTCAAAAGCTGGCAGCTAACAACACGCTGCTCTCTAAGGCAGAACATTTGTGTTTGGATTCCCATATGGTCCTTTCCTACCCGTTCTCTTATTCAGTGTATATTTTGAACTGCTAGGGACTTAAATGCCAGCAATATTCACAAGACAGCTATCTCTGCATCAATAAAGATAGTGCTACTGGGCTATCTTTTGAAGTCCTGCGAGACATCATAACAGCATCTCTGTCTTGCCTTGTTCCAGGCAGCTGAATAGAGCAATATGGCTAAAAACACTAGTCAAAGAACCAGAATTTTACTACCAAGTGAATGGCATTAGTCGTCCAGTGTAGCATGGTATGCATTCTCATAGACCTTAAGGATTCTGCCTCTGTTCCTGAACACTCATATGATGTTAGTAACCAGAATATGTAACAAGCTATTGGATCTTCAAGCATATTAATAAGTTAAGGTGACACGCTCCATATTTGAAAGACTCCCCTCCAGCTAATGTGGGGAAAGAATTCACTAACGATCTGAGCAGTTGCAATTCCATGATTTTAACAAGGTTCGTAGGGCTAAAAACTTAAATAAACATTCACTTAAAACAGTCAAGTAGGAATGCATGTAATAGCAATGGTGTGGGGCAGAATGAAAGGATTTTAAGAAAACGCACTGCTTATTCACACAGTGCAGAGGTGAAGCCTGTAAGATCACCCTGTGCACCAACACGTAGCTTTTGGGGCACGTGTCCACTGGAGCCTCAGCTGTTGTTGTCCAGTACCCAGCCCCTTGCAGGGAAAAGAGGTGTTTCTGGAGAAATACTTCCTTTCCTGCTCACCTCCGTCTCTGTAGAACGTCCTGCTAACATGTGCTGGGCTGACAGTGACAGGTAAGACCGTCAATCATAACAATTATTTGGATCACTTTCTTCCCCAATTGTAAAATGACATTGTAGAAGAAAAGATATTTGGTAGATTATTTAAAATCAAAATGGAGCAAATGCCTTTTATGATACAGAACTTGTATAGAATAGTTAGGTACATCTGACAATTTATAAAGATATCATTTTTTGCTTGTGCACTCCCTAGGCAACAAGTTATAATAATCTAGGAAATACTCTGGAAGTGTCTAAGCAACAGAAGAGAACTGAAAACATTTACTATATGACTAACTGCATTAGAGTAATTGAATTTCCCTAAATCAAGAGGAAGAATTAAATTAATGGAGCAATAGTTTGACAAGTTTGGCTTCAGTTAGTAGACATAAGCAAAATGATTACTCAAGCATATTGTTAATTATGTTTAAATCAAGAATAAATTGAGCGATAGCTGTTAATTAGGCTTGTGTGCACCAGAAAATAAAACAAGCAATAACATTACAGCAGGCTATAAATATGTAAGTGTGTTTGCACAATACTGCTATGCATGTGAGTTGTGGGTGAGGGAAGAGGGAGCGCATGTGGGTGTGCATGCAGGGAGACTGGGAAGCAGGCACCTCGCCTGCTTCGTTTCAGGTCCAAGTTGTTTTATTGTTTAATATAGATGAATGAACAGAGGCTCCAATTCTGCTGTCAGTTCACTCTGGGCCTCTGGTTTACCCATTTTTCAAGTAGGCACGCCAGTGCGGACACAGAGAGAAGATTCACAACCTTTATGAAGTGCAGTCCTCATGCATGCTCTTATAGTCAGTCAAGGATCTCAGTTCCACAGGAGTTGATGGCCCAGTAAGCTGGGAGGACGGGTGGGTCATGAGAGAGTAGAATCTGCTGACTATGTTGGACCCTTAAATATGTTGCATCCTGCAGAATGTAGTAAAAGGCCATGTAGGTGTTCAGATGGCATTGAAATTCTTGATAAAGGAAAAATATTTGGGTCTGAAGAAATATAGGTCAACTCATATGAAGTATCTTTGTATCCCTGGCTGATTTTCTCACCTCTAAGTCACCCCTGAATGCACTTGTGTCCACATACATACATGTTCATAAACAGTCTAGGAAACGAAAGCTGAACTTACATTAACTGATTGATTCTGAGAACCAAGTTGAATCACACTGCTATTTATGTATACAGACTTCTTAATTCAGCAGTTCAGCTAAAAGGACGGAACCGTACACGTGAACTTGGTGTGCTGTGAGAGCAGTGAACACAACATCAGCATAATCAGGTAGACATCAGTTGACCTAAATCCGCGTGTCAGCATCCCTGTACTCACAGCAATGAGAACAGGACAGCTCTGTAGCTAACATCGTCTTTGAAAAAGGTCTTCAGAATTTTGGATTTGAATTGTTAAAATTTCAGCCTGGGCTGACTTGTAGTCTATGTGATTTTAATAAAACTAAGGAAATGTTATAACTTTCTTGGGGGGAGGGGGGAGTAAATTAGAAAGTTATACACTTTTGTGCCTTCCTATGTCCTTTTACCAAATCCTGCCCAGTGGAATTTCACTCACTGTAAGGCATTATAGTCTTTCCATCGCCAATTACAAAAATGCCTTCTGAGGCTTCCTGAACAACATTTTTCCAGTAAGTTATACCTGAGGAAGTTAAGGGTACAATTTGACTGCACAAAATAAAACACGCTTAAATACATAAATGGGCTGGTATTAGCCTTGGCGACGCACACATGGTAAAAATTATCTCCTTTGACAGAGTTCATTCAATCAAACCACAGCATTAGACCTGAAAACCAAAACCTTCATCGCAGTGAACCTCCCTGCTTGTGGAAAGTAATGCAGAAGTGCAAACTAAAACTCCTGGGTAACTTTTTATAATTGCATCTTGACAGCCAGCTCCTTCCTACCTGTAGGCTTTTCATGAGACATAACTTAGAATGGGAGACAGGACTAGCAGTGTAAATTGGAAAGCAGCAACATTTAGTTCTTGTAAGTTAGTGCTTGAAATTATTTCCAAAGTCACAGGTTCCTCAGACTCTCTGATATCACAGCTGTCACACTCAAACAGCACATCAAAATTGGACCAAGCGGAAAAAAAAAGAAAGCTATGGCAAGTACTGGGTCCACATTAAAGAATGATTTGTTTTTCAAACACGCAAACAATTTAAAAGAAGTGGGCTCTAAAGCACTTATTTATACTAGTATTTCAAGTAGATACTTAATTCTGCATAGTATTTTCTGCACTATACTATTAAATGAAAGAACCCAAAAGCCTCAGGTCATGAAACATATTGATTGAAATGACCCAGACTTCTTTGCCGTGCCATAGGAAACTACTACACAGAGAACCTTTTTTTGTGTGTGTGGACAGACAAAATGGGTAAATAAGCTCCTCATAAACAGTTTGGTCTGCTAAAAGAAAGCTCAGAAACTTTAGTTGCCACTAGTCAGTGGGGCATGAAAATTCTTAATGTTTCTAAAAACTAGGTCATCAATCTAGGGTAGAAGACATCTTACTCCATACAGTAATAAAAATATCAATCACGCACAAACTAGTGCCAGTTTGAGCAGTTATTGTAGGAAAACAAAATGTTGAAAGCCATCACGCATTAAAATTCTCATGCATTACAGTGCATGAATGCACTTTTTTACATTCTTCTGATAAAAAGTATTTCTAATGTCTGCAATTTAGTTCTTCCTATTTTTGTTGCCTCTCGTTACATTAGAAGGGTAGAAGAAAATTAAAGGTTATCATTAAATTGCACGAGTTACAATTTACAGAAAATGTCAGTCAGTATTAAAGTAGTTTAAAAACTGAATAGACGTTGATAACTAAATTATTATATGGAAACAGTGTATCTGTGGAGAGAAGACAGTTTCCTCCTCCCTAGTGTCATTAGGCACACGCTCTGTGTTATTTGTGACTTCTTTTCTCACAGTCTCATTTCTGACCTTTCTTTGTCAAGTGCTCACTGAAGGTGAGGTTTGCATTTATCTACCTGCTGGGCTCCCATCTGCTTCTGAATATGCTCAGACCCAGACATCCTTCTGGTCACAAACCTGACAGACACGGTCAGTTTTTGCATGCACTTCGTTATTTATTGCAACCAGTGGCAGCCTGTAACTCTTTCGTAAGTCAGGAAAAGCGAGCAGATTTGAGATGTTCCGCTCAAGCTCTTTCACGTGATAGAGTTCAGATGCCGGAACCGTAACTTTGCCTTATCGTCCGCTTCTCTGTTCAGCTGACAGCATAGCAGGTTCCAGTTAGTGTTCGTGTCTTTTCCAGCATGGGGATATTACCTATACTCTGATCAGTTTTGAGAGATATCCAACAAGGGACGTATTTGCAGAAGCGTTTTGAACCCAGGAACTCAAACTGAGAACAGAAGCTACTGGAGGTTCCAAAAGAGTGGTGGTTCCCATATTTGTTAACTGGGAACTGAGCTACTTTGAAAATCTGATCAAAACCCAAATGCATCCAAAATATCTGTTACTATCTGTTAAGGTATGACTGCTAAAGATAATAAACACTCAAAAATTCAAAGGGCTTGCTTGCATATTAACTTAAGGAAAAATAAGACACATTTAAGCAGCTACAACTGATTATATTCATTTTTGGCCACTCCTGAAGTATTCAAAACTCCCAAGAAACACACTGAAATAATGAGAGTGGCTTAAGAAATACATGGAGTGATTCTTTTAATATATGACTTCTACTATTTTCATGTCATATTTTCATTTTTTCCTTACATATCCATTAGGAATAAGTACTTCTTTTAAAATAATGAAGGCTTCATTTTGTATATATCCACTTCTTAGACCAAACTGCAGGACTCGTAGCAATTACATGGAACTGGGAAGCCCTGTTATCAGCACTCACTGAAAATCAGGTTTGTACACTGTGGCAGGGATCGAAACCCCCAAAATTCCAATTTGCACTCCAGATATTACTAGGGAAACGTATCCACAAAAAAGGACATAACTTTAAAATAAAAATCTGATAAAGGATGTGAATAATAACCCCTAGTACTCAAAGCACAACTTCAATAATTATAATCAGTAAAGTGAGGCAAAAGCTTTTAAACCCAAGCATAACTCTCTTTTTTTCCCTGTAAAGAACCAAGCTCAGCAAAACTAAATTAACTACACATGAGAAAAGAAAGTAATACAAAGATTGAAGGAAAAAGTAGTAATAGACTATAACGTATATTTGAAGTCAAACATGAGGAAACAAAACTTTGGTTTGAAAGTACTCAGTGTAAATGCGAATGTCTTTTAAAAAAATCAGAAGGCGAGTAAAATCTTGCTTAGTGTTAATTAATGATAATGGGTAGCTCTCTTCAGGAGGAAAACAACCTACAGTTAAACAATGAAGTTCAATTAGTAGTTACTATCCAAGGTTTATAAATATCATGCTGTCTTGGAAATGCAGGTTCAAGGATTCTGATTCCTGTTACCCTAAGGTAAACACACAGTAACTGCAGTAAAATTATGTGGACTCAGCCAGCCATAACTGAAAGTAGAATTTGGCTGTAATCTATTACTGGTAATTCCCACTGAGTTGATTATGCTATTTCAAGCTCAATCAATGATGTGCTAAAAGGAAAGTCCCTATAAAAATGTCAGTGCAAACAAAAGGAAAGATTCGGATGATTTCCCCAATGCTGATGGAGCTCCTGATGCTCCAGATGCTCCTCTGCTAAGCAGCTAAAGACTTTCCTCTGCTCCCTATAAAGGGATTTCTGAAGAACAAGTATTTTGCTACGAAATTCACTAAATTGCACAAGATCACAGGTATTTTGAAGGCACTTCCCAGGGTGATCTCTCACCCTGGAAAGTCACGGTTTTCCACCTATTTGTTTCAAATCGCACAACGCCCAAGTATAATAATAGTATCTGGAGGAATGTTTCCAATAGACGTGCTAACTGCATACCACTTCTTTGTGCTGCTGCATGCTGCCTACTGGAAGAGCTTACCTCAAGCTCAAAAGGAAAGTGGTTTTAATAATAGGAGATTGAAACTGAGGGCACATTTGTACTACAAACTGTAGCATCATTCTCAGACACCACTGAAGATGGCTAGTGAAAACTGTCCAGCCACAGTAGCAAGGACCTCCATGTGAGGGTTATTTTAAAATTTTGTTGCAGTTTATATTTTATCTGTGGGATAAAGTTAAAATCCAAGGCAAGGCACCAACCTAAGTAACCCAGATAAAATGTCAGCAATAGATTTATGATGGCTAAAAATGTGAAATCAAAATACTTAAAGAATTATTCTGCTCTCTTTCTTAGTATCCCTCTGAAATTTATCTCTCGCTATAGAGTACCTCTTCCTAACTGCAAGACCTTGGGTGAGGAGATGCACTGTCCCAAATATCAGAAGGTTTGGGTTGCTGGAGGGAGGAGCTTACTGTGAGAAGTGTGTTTTCAGATGTCTTTGAAATCCCCTGCTTACCCCCACATATTCTCATCTGTGCTGTTGCCCGCGCGCACACAGTGATGTAAGATTTTTTTATTTCTGCTATCATGTTAGGTGGTTCCCCAGATGGGAACTAAATCTCAGTAAGTAGAGACGAGGAGAAGATTTGCTTCGAAAGCACACTCCTGAGCTGAACTAAAACTCTGAAGTAGATGCACAGTTTAAAAAGTCCAGATGATTTTTATAGGACTGGGCTGTTAAAACAGATATATATTTTTGCTGGAAGTATTGACCTGCTGCTTATAGCTATTAGAAAGTCTAGCCAATGTTAGCGTGGCAGCTACAGGTGATTATACAGTTACCAATGGGTTATTAAATCTCCTCCAAATCAATGCCTCATCTCCCGGAAATGGATTTAAAAAGCTGGGTAGGTACAGAAACACCCAAGGGAATTATACAGAAACTATCCCATATTTTTTAAAAATCTAATTAACTGTAAAGTAATTTCACTCCACTGAGACCATAATAGCAGAGATGTAAGAGAAGGAGCAGTAATTTGCTTTCCTGCCTATTGATTTCTGGAAGGTAACTGGAAGAGACAGGTATTTTTAGTCCATCTTAAAAAAATAGTTTATAAGTAAAGCTTTTTTGGTGCTCAGGGAGAAAATCTAAACAACATTTAAATGTCTTGTTTTGCTTTATGCTCTATGCACACTTTGGAGTTTCATCAGTAAGTAGGAATAGATAGTTAATAGCCGTAAAAATGGGCTGGTCTGTGCTTCGGAGGTTTCTTTCTGATCCATCAGTAATACGGACTTTACATCCCCCACACCTTCCCAATATTATATTGATGGAAGGTAGCTCTGCAGGCCTACCAGGTCACCTACAGAGGTGTCCAGGGGTGTGTTTCGCTGCTCATCACGCCGTCTTTTCTTTTCAGTTAAACTGTCACTATTTTGCAAGGAACACTGAAAACATCTGCCAGCGTTAGTACCGGTGGGAAGGCCTTTCCACCCCAACCAGCCGCCTGTCTGTTTGACAAGGATGTTACAGCACCCACACAGCAGCCTGTTAGAGAGGAAATTCCGGGAGCACTGAGGCACGTCTTGCACTGGCCACCACCGCTGCTGATGAGGGTTGACACATCCATTCTTGCAGAGAATGGCTGCCAAGGCGTAGCAGGCTGTACTGAATTTTACATGAACCTGTCAAGATAGTACATAACGTTACAATTTTGGCGTTCCTCAGAGACTTAACTCAGCAAGACATCACCTCATAATTTACTGCAACAATGATATTTTGTCTAATATTAACTAAATTCTGCTCGTGTTTATGCCCTGTTGGTTTTGTTTTCAGAACGTTTCATACACATACAACAGGAACGTTGCTGCTGTACCCGATTCTGCTCTCAGTAATAGAGCAGCAACATTGATTTAAACAGTGGTGTTCTGGCTTTCTCCATGTCTAAGGACATGCGCAAAGGCAGAAAGTTCAAAGAATGGAACCCTAGTCTCAGAATAAATACAAAATCCCTATTGATTTCATTGTAGGATTTTACAGCTAGAAGGAAGACGTGATGATAAACCGTAACATGAAAAAGGGCTTAATTTTGGCCAGTGCATCTTTTTCAAGACTTGAACCAGAAACCTGCTGTAGTGTAGGCTTCTTTGTGGAGACGATGAAAGAATGGGACCAGGTGCTGAATTACTTAAGTTTGAGATGGCTTGACTGGACTGCCAGGACAGTTTTCAGACAAAGCCTCTAATGTGGCAAGGAATGTGGTCTTTCTGAAACACAATGTAACGATGCTTCGAAGCAGATATTTCATTGAAAATATATTTGTAGAAACTAGGAAAGTCACTTCTGATCTTATCTGAATCGGGATTACAAACACAATTAAACGAGAAGATTTCACCAAGTTTTAACTGTCTTTCTTTTGGTTTGACCACATCTAGTAACGTACCAGGTGAGCATTTTCTTGTTACACAAAATGAGCTTTCCAACTCAGTGTCACAGTACCCTTGGTTGTGCTGTAGCTATAATTCCAGGAGAAAAATTCTGGTTTGGTGTTTTAAAAGTCACCTTCTCTTCATTACATTAATCTGCCGAAGTCCGACTGCTGCAGTTAAACTCACTCCCACAACTTACACACACACATACACACACAGAGTCTCTCTCTCACACTACTCCAACTGACTTATTTCTGGCAAGTAATAGGTTTTCCTTCACACTTAAATCTGTGTTTTAATTTTAGTTCACTCTCTTTCAAAACCAGAAGCCTACAATCTCCCTAACCCTAACTTTTGTTCCATCTGCATCTGAACTGCAGGGTAGATATTCAGTGTTATGATAAAGTGAAGCACTTAAGGAAAAATTCATATCAAAAGTCTTGTTTCTCAGAAGTAAAAGCTAATACGCAGTTTTGGGAGAAACATTACAGTTGCAATCCTGTGCACATAATGCGACTATTTATCATTGTTGGGCAATTTTGACTGGATGATTCAAGATTTACTTCATAGTTTCAAGACATTTACAAGAAGATAAAGGAGAAAACATTCGGTAAAAGATGATCCCATACGTTATAAGTAACGACTTCTGTGGTGTCACCATAAAATATCTTATAATAATGAACCAAGGTGAATAATTCACACAATTTTCTATTGACTTAAAAAATTAGATTATTTTTTAGGAGCTAAGTGAACAATAAATTTCAGTTCCAAATGAGCAGCACTGCAGATAGTCTCCAACCCTTATGCAAATACCCACATGAGTAAGGGGAATAATGGCCAACCAAAGTGAATATTGCTATACTCTGCTCACATATAGTATGTCAAAGCAATATGACCATCGAAGTCACTGGTAGGGTATGCTCCACCAGTTTAATAATTTTAAAGGCTTTTAAAATAATTTTCAAATACCCCTAAAGTGGTCTGACAGCTCTGTTAGCATTATAATTACTATTCCAATGACATCTAAAGTATTAGTGCACTGCAATCAACTGCTTGCTCACGTGTTCAAACTCGTGCTTTATTTTTCCATAGAGAGTTATTTTCCTCACAGGGTGGTTGCTGCCCTAAGTTGCTCAATAAATTTGAAGATTTGTTACTGCGTTCAGTAGCAAACACGTTCTTATAAAATACACTGTAGGTGCAACTAAGTAAAGGTAAAGGCTGAAAATCTCCCTTTTTATTGTCAGCAAGAATGACACGGTATATGGAACGCTCAGAGGTTAACATAGTAATAGAAGTGATTTGGTCTGATACATTGTCTACTAGGTCTGTGTAACTCTATCCAGAAATAAATATCCTATTTGTTGGATTAACGAGTATTCATATCAGTGTCCTTCTTGTGAATTGTTATGTACAGGCATGAAACTGCATATGAATGACCAACTAGGAACCTAAAGAAGCAAAATTCCTGTTTATTTAAATAGCCTTCATATTTGCAGGATTAAAACCCAAATATGGAAAAGTAGCCTATTTACAATAAAATGACAGTCTACAAAATTAAAAGGGATCTTTTTTTAAGCAATATCTGTTCATTGCTCAGGAAACTGTTCATTTCAGCCTGCTGCATTCTACAATTATGAGTTTCAGTCTTCAGTACTGGAGAAAACCTAATATTCACTAAGGCGGCATAAAGCATGTATGACCTTTGGTTCCCTGTCATGCACCCTCCACCCCCTCATTGTATCCAAAAGTTTCCAGTGCACAGGGATGCAGGCCTAGTCCGCGCAGGGTATTAAAAACTGGTTATGAGTTAAGCAGATAAAATGTTTTCTAATAGTGAATAGTTGTTTCAGTCGCTAAATACTGGGATACAAGGACTAAACCAATACAGGAAAACTGATCTGGGAAGATCAGTTCTTCTGATGCCTCCAAATACCTTGTGTTTGGGTTACTACTCAGATCTAATGTGCATCATCCAGCCTGTATTTTAGACATAAAACATATGCCAAACTTTGGTGAAAAGGTGTCATTTACTGCTGAATGGTATGTTTAATACGGCCATGCAAAGTGAGGCTGCTTTGGGCATTCTGGGATGGGGAATCCACGCAATTCTGCTTTATATACATTGAGCTTTAATCTTTCTTTCAGCTGTGGGAGTGATTAGAGCTTGTGTATATCCTCCAGGTAAAGAATCCTATCTCTAGTTTCAGTACTTGATTTCATAGATTACACCTAACTGCGCTGATACTGTACAGACAACTGTAATGTGTTTTTCAAAATACAGAACATGTTCCTAGAACATGCTGGTACAAACATGTGCCCTGTGCTACAGGATTTACACCAAAATTCCTTTGTGATGTTACTGTACATCAGGTGCTACTTTGATGGAGTCAATTTATACCACATCACTGTGAAGAATTCAAAAACAGGTATCAAAACATTTATTACTCTCTTAGCCTCTTCCAGTAGTGTAGGGATTACTCTGTGCCCAATTGAAACAACTAAAAAATGGAACTGCAGAAAATCACTCAGAGTTTAAACTTGCACGACAACAATTCCGTCATGACAGAAAACCCCTTAATACCACTGACCAAGGGACATGAAAGATGATTATGGCTCAACTACCAACTGTGGTAGTTTACCTTGGTGGTACAAAAGCAGGTCTTGGTCACCAAGTCTGCATGCCAATTCTACTTTGACATGTAAAAGGGGCTTTTCCAGCAAGGAAAAAAGGTATTCAATGCCAAATTATTTCAAAGGGTCCTTAGGAATGCGATTCCTCCTTATGGCTTTGGAACATCTCTGCTGTAATCTGGCTGGAGCTGCAGCTGCTCCCAGTGTCTAGGGAGCCAGGTGCAAGACTGCCATCTGCTACGGTGGGGGGACAAAAGGCTCCTTTGCCTTCTCTTCTCACTAGCACAGAAAACAGCATTTTATTCTTAATATTTAGCTGTTGTCTATGTAGCTGCAAAATATACCTACCTGCCTCTTCATGTTTGAGGTCTGCTTATCTTTGCCTCGCAGAGTGGCTGGAGGAGGGATAGAGACAATCAGAATTTCACTTGTGCAACCAAGATACTCATCTCAGTGCACGTAAATACGTGGCAGCAGCTGAGCTGAGCCCAAACCAGGAGGTATAATACCACATGGACGGTAGCCTACAGCAACAGCAAAGCTGTTTAATGACCAGCACACCAAGCTGCACACTACGAGCTCTCAAATTCTAATGTTGCATCAATAACTCCAACAGTAAGTAGTATTTGGGTTAATAAGAATATGAGGTAACTGACCCACTGACTTCTCTGAGCTTTGGATGCAAACCCTTTCCATAGGGCCTGCCTACGGCTCAGCATACAACTTTATAAATTCTCCCGCTTCTGAAGCCCTCGTTACTAACATCTTATTTTGACTTATAATATTGTATCCAAGTTTAGTTTTTCTGCTGAAAAATAAGTCTCATTTCCTTGGCACTAGGCAAGAACAGTTTCCAAGTTTCCTTTGAAAATTAAAAGAAGTGGTTTGCTTGAGATAAATTCTCTAGATCTTGGCTCAGCTACAGAAATAATTCCAGGAGAAACAGCTCCCTCCCCCCCAACTCTAACAACACTTGACAGTAGGAAAACAATTCAGTACAAACAGAAGCCTTGCAACCGCCAGGAATAAAATCCTGGCTTCACTGAAGAAAAAGAGACTTCTGCCATTGATTTCAGTGAAGCCAAATTTTCTTTCCAGGTCGTTTGAATCCATGTCTCACAGCTGGTTGCCCAGGTCTAGGAGCACCACAGAATGGTTTTTGGCAGGCGGAAGCTGCTAGAATACCCAGCGTCTGCCTGCTACTTTGGCCTGTGAATTTCATCAAGTCAGAGCTGGTATCATGCAGAATCAGGCTGCAGTCTGCCAATGCAGAGAAATTTCCTGTTCAGAAGAGGACTTTTTCGGGTTTGCGTGCATTATCAATCTGTAGTCATGGCTGTTTGTGTCTGGAGTCCTGGTACAGTGGCAGCTCATTCTGTTGATGAACATACAGCATCTCTGTGATGCACAGCTTCTCTAAGGAACCACCAGTTTCACTTTTTTAAATAACAGTAAACACAACTGCTCACAACTCTTATTGTTTATTGACCCTAGGCATGAAAGAAAGAATGTCCTCTGTGAACATGGTAGGAGATTATAGCAGGCTTTACGTTGAATATTTCTATAATCAGTAAGTGATTTTTCATTTTTTTTTTCAGGAAGAGAAGTGGTTAGTGTTAATCCAAAGAAGTAAGTAGGTCTTCTGTTGCTTTTAGCTATTTAGAACTATTAGCCAGTTTTACAGATATTAAAACCGAGTTTTTCAGAAGAGCCTGAGGAAGTTAGACATCCTTGAACTTCAGGAGGGATTTGGCACCCAGTTTTTAAAAAAAATCTAGCTAAAACAGGAATTTTTGTGACTCAGAAGTCTTGAGAAAGAGAGGCATCTCTTGTATCCTAAAAATAGAATTTTACCATATCCCAGAAGTGTCAAATTCCGAAGCATCAGGACGGACCTGATAACTTCAGTGGATGCTCCACAAACGATAAAGAATACTTCCAACATCATTGTTTCTCCCGCAGCATTTTCTCCTTTTGGACTTCTTGACATCTAATTCACAACCCCTTTTTTCATACTGATATATTATCTTCCTTTGCATGAGAAAAAACCCCACCCTGATCTGCGTGCAGTGAATAACACTAGACCTTTCCAATCACTTGCAGCTGTTCATTAGCTTTCTTCCTCTTGTCATCTTTGCTTGGCATTAAAAACACTGTCCTATTGTTCTGCAACAAAAAGTACATTCAGACTATTCATGTGTACATAGATACTATTTGCCAGAACGTTCACCTTGTGATTTCCCTATGTAGAATACTATGAGGAATAAAAATAGTTTCAATAGTCTGTAGCCCAAAACCTTAAAAGAGATTTAAGGAAACATGGGTGGGTGATCAAGCTACTAATGCAAGAGCCTGGAATGACTGTGTGTTTTGAATTTGCATGGATCTTTTGTTGCTACCTCTCAAGTTCAGAAGCTGTTTCACATTGTGAAGTGTTCTCTTTTAATTAAGTTAGGACAGGTTTCGGGTTTTTTTTTTTTAAAACTCTCAGAAAACCAGATTTGGAAAGATCCTTTGAGTTTTCATGTTAGGACGTTTATCAAAAGTAATTTTTTCTTTATATTCCATTTTGTTTGACAAGTTATTGTGGATGATCTTGCCAAATCACATATTTTCTGCTCCATAGTTTGCAACAGAAATAGCCATTTATTTTAGAAAGAATTTCATGTTTAATGCAATCGGGTTCAGTGCTTCTCTGGTCCTTCCCCTTCTCATTCACTCTTTCGCCTACAATTTCTCTTTAGACCTGTTTAGACCTAAATTAATAAGCATAAAAAAAAAAGAAAACAGAAAAGCACCTTGTCCAAATCTGAAGTTACTGCTTACAGCCTAGCTTTGGCTGCCAAAAACATGAGGTGCTGCTGGAGAGTCCTTGAAATCCATTAGGATTTCTGCAACCGTTACTGGGTTTAGATGAGTTTAGACACTAGAGTGATAGGTGGCTGCAGAGCTACAAATAGAGTACTGTGCCATGAGAATTGTTTCTGTTCATTTAGCCATCACTGACTGAAGATTTGGACATTCAGGGGAGCAAGCTACTCAGCTGCCATTGAATTTCAATTAGAAAGCGGTACCCAGGTCCACTAGGGACTTTTGACCTAACTCAGCCTAAATTGTTAGGACGAAAGCCAACGAGTGGTCAACTGCCTATCAGCTGCTCTGGAAGCTCTAAGCACCTCTCTGAATCCTGTAGCACACTTTAATGTAATCCTTCACATGGACCCGTAGAGAAGCGAAATCAGCTGCCTTTATTTACTGAGCTCCCTGAAGGAATTTGTGAATGAACTGCATTAAGAAGCTGCTGATGCCTTGTGGGAAATCTCTGAAACACATTTTGTTTGGCATCGATTCTTTATGTGCCCTGTAGCATATTTTCTCTGTCTCTTTTCTTTTGCACTGGAATCCTTATGAGAAAAGCTGTTGTCTTTTTTGGGGCAAGATTTCCATTACTGTCTCATCTCAGACTGAATTTCCATGTTTAAGTATATGCTGTTTGAAGCAGCAATTAATGCAAAGTCTATTCCCCAGAAAGAAGAGTTTGGGATTTTTTCTTAGGGAGGATGAATGGAAAATAAGGGAGAGGCTTGCATTTGGTCAAAAATTCTGTTAGCTTGCCTGATGAGGGTGCAAGAGAGGCATAACAGAACGAGGAGAAATCTGTTCCCTTCCTTGTAGATCCTAGCTAGGAATTTTCTAAACAGGTCTTTCGGTACTACTCAGGATGACCTGAGAGGGTTTGAAAGCGAGGCTGTATACTGCAGTACTGAAGTATGACAATAAAAGTGGCATTATTTAATTTATTTTAGTTTTTTACAACACAGATAGCATAGCACAGTAAGTGCCTTAGACATTTTGGGATTCAACCATCTTGTATTTCACTGCTGTCATCTCAAGTTTGTCAGCAAAACAATATTTTAATAAGAATGAGCCAAGAATATTGAACAGGATCCAGGACCCTAACTAACCGTATTTTTCCTCTTTCACGTGACGACAAATGCTACAGATAGGGCCAGACAAGCTTTGTCTTCAATTACACATAAGCACGAGTATTTTCCTTAGATTGTACTTGGAATTACTGCCAGAAAAGATTAGTCCTCCTCAGTGTAAGGTGGCAGAGGAATCAAGTGCACACAGCCCACAGCAGTGTTTATGCGCTGTCCTAACAGAGAAGAAGCTAGGGCACTGGTTTGGCAGTCACAGGCCTGGCCAGGTCTCCAGAATCATAGAATCATCATAGAATCATAGAACCATTAAGGTTGGAAAAGACCTCTAAGATCATCAAGTCCAACCATCAACTAACACCACCATGACTCCTAAACCAGGCCCTGGAGTGCCACGTCTACACCTTTTTTGAACGCCTCCAGGGTTGACGACTCCACCACCTCTCTGGGCAGCCTGTTCCAATGCCTAACCACTCTTTCGGTAAAGAAATTCTTCCTGATGTCCAAGGGCAGTTCAGGAAAACTAAATCGTTGATGTGGTAATTAAAGTTGATACAGACTCAGTAAGAGACACTTAAATCCGCGCTAAACCCTTACCACTTAAAATTGCATTTCAGAGGTGAAACACTTTATAATGAGTATAGAGTGACACAGAGGACTATGATTTCTTAAATTTTTCTTTATAAGGGTAACAATGAGCACTGAATAAAATAACGGCAATTGCACTACAAAGTTAGACATGTGCGTATATTTCTGAAAATGAAGCTGAAGGAAGATCTTCCCTTGCACTAAATACACAAAAGAATAATGATAATTTTGTAATGATGGAAATTATATTTTAGGATTAAATTCCAGTCTTAAATACAGCTAGATTAATGCCAGTGATTTGGGATTCTGTGTAATTAAAAGGAAAAAGACCTTCTTCGCCTTCACTGATGGTTATTAGAGCAAATCCCAGGTGGTAGCAAGAGTAACAGCATTTGGCTCTTTGTAACTGAGAAGTCTAATAAAGAACTGCTTTATCCTGTGTTTGCTACAGAGTTTTATAAAGCTGAACTGAAATCTCTAGTAGGTTTATGTTTGTTCAAAAATGCCACATGATATTTAAAGGTGTGGTACTAGAACTAAGCTGTTCCTGTTGCCTAATACTGTACAATAGCTCCCACTGGAGCTACTATTGAAATAAGATCATTTTCTAAAATAAATGAAGAAAAAATGCCTAAAGCATTAAAGCATATGAAGCTAAAGAGTTCCTATTGTTGGAGTATTACCTGTATAGGTGATTGCCCAAGCAGTTAGAGATTTATGCCTTCATTTTGAAGTTGCTCAGTACCTTAAGTCTTACTTTGTCTTTAATAATGAATGCCTAAAGCCACTGGGGGACCTATTTGCACAGCTACTGCAGTGATTTTTACCCCATCCTGGTTTTATAAGGAACTTCAGTGTTGGAAGCACATGCTGTTCAGACAGACTGAAGCATAGCAGTGCCAAATTCAGAAAACTCTTATTTTCCAAAAGCTACATATAATCCCTTTTTGACCAGCAATTTCAGTTTTCACTGAGCGCTTATGCTGAAATATTTACCGTTTTCAAACCATTACATTGCAAAAGCGTAAATGTCAATTTTGAATCATTCATTTGCAATTAATTCAAGCTTTTAATTTCAGTTTTTTAGAAGGTTAATAGGCTCCAGTGACCATAAATATTGATTTTATTTAAACATGTATGTCAGAGCCTTTCCAGAACGTGGCAAGTGCAAGGACCTCATCACCTATAATCAACACTTAAGAATAAAAACAAGCACTCTGTTGCCTGTACTTTAAACATACGTTTGAGGTAACAACTCCACTGGTACTGAGAATGTACTAATAATTTAATCTTTTAAAAATATTTTTTTCATTAATAGAAAGTCAGATTGTAGAAACAAAAATACGGATGCAGAATGAGTGTAACATTAAAAAAGACTGTAAAAAGGGCAGAGCAAATGTCACCTTTGGTTTAAGTGCCCTTTGTGCACTCAAATGAAGAGAGTGAGAGAGGGAAGGGTGGAAGGAGGGTGAACTGAGTCGCAGTTACAGCCACCCGAGGATTGCTCTGTGCTGCCAGTGGCCACCCCTATACCATTACTTGCTGGAAATAGCTGCTGTATGCCTTTTGTATACTTGGGTCTCCTTTCTGCTTTTCAGAGGTTTAGATTTTTTTTAGTTTCCTTCAGTATGTGCAGTACTTTTTGTACTAAATACAAAATCCTGGCCTGTGTGATGGGACAGCTCCGCACTCCTCTCTGCTTGATCCAGCCGTTGTTGAGCACCTCGGGAGCGATTCCTTGCTTTACCCTTGATATATGTGCGAAAGAACTGGGAAACCTCCA
>WAAD01019068.1:40097-56834 GCA_013389945.1 Fregata magnificens | reverse complement strand
AGCTCTGCTATTAAGAGATTATATGGATGGTCTTTGCCTTTGGTATTGTTGGTACTATTGTTGATAGTTGGACTAGAGAAACTGAGTTAGCTGGCATCACACAGTTCCTGAGGTGAAAGCAAGAAGCAAATCTTCAGGACACCCAACAAGAAAATCTGGCAAGCTGAAGATACTTTTTTATTTTTACTTTGGCAATGATGCATGAGGGGCATCTGGAGTATTTAATATCCAGGCAGAACAGCACGTGAAATCAATAGATAGATTGTAAGAGTATATCATGGACCTCTTGTATGTTCTCTGTCAAGTATGTTTAAACATTAAACCCTTCACCATCTTAGGAGAACTATATCTCTGCCTTACAAGCCCCCTCTGTGATCCTACGATTCTATTTCACTGCTGTGAGTGACAATGACAAAGCTTTCCGCTATCCTTCTCCCTCCTTCCATCATGGTCTGTTTGTATTTCTCTGTAACATTTATGACTACCATTTTGTTAACAGATTTTCTGAATACTATTCACGATCAATTGAATTTGAAAGAATACAATATTCGTATTGCATAATGAAAGAGGATAATTTTTATAGGTTTTATATGTTAGGTAATCAGCTTCACAGATGATCAAAGATTAACTTTAAATGGATGCTGCTAAGAAAGATCTTCTGTCTTAAATCAGCTTTTCTGCTTTAAACCTTTCTCTTTAATCCTCAGCTTCAAGTAATTTTATAAATAGATAAAATTGGAAAATCTTTTAAACTACAGAAGTATAATATAATCAGATGCGCCTCAATGCTATCTTTTCTTTACTTGAGATAACTGTAAGGAAACATAAACAGTTTGTATTCTTATCTGCTGCACTGTCCATCAGCAATGATACAAAATTATTAATAAACAAAACCTGGATCATTTTAAAAACCAAATGAAATCAACATGAGTCCTTTCTCCCAGTTACATAATATTTCAGAGTTGTTTCTATGTCAGGATTTAAAACCAGGCTGTAGAGTAATGCCAGCACCTGCCAGCACCTACCAGCACACGTGTGCAGCTCAGGGAGTTGTTTCAGCTAAAATAACCATATCCCGGGCTGTACTGATGCTGCACTGTACAGTACCATTGTATATGTAACCCCTCAGGCCCAAAGGCTGGAAGGTGGTATAGCAAAGATAACCAGTTGCAACAGCTATCTCGTATGCAGTCTAAATGCTTCTGCAGTTACATAAATACCAGCCAAATGAAGGCTAAGAGATTTTTTTTCTGGCAAAACAGTTTGTCTCGTTTGGTTTTTTAAGTTTATTCAGATGTTAGGGCCCAGCATCATTTTGCCTCATTTTTGCTATTTAATACCTAATTGTCTTGTTTTAAACTAATAGTCTAGTCTACCACTATACTTAGAGGAGAGCGGGGGGTGCCTACAGAGTATAATTCACTCACCTGTCTTCGATGGCTATGTTAGAGTAGGATGAATTACTTTTGGAAATGCCCATCTCTCTGCACTGATGTAGCCTAAGTGAAACTCGATGGTTACAGTTACAGGAGATGAATCCCACTTTAGGAATCAGATCATTAACTCAGTTGCACCAGTATAAATCTAGAGTACTTTGAAGTGCGTTGCTCAATTTACGCTGTGACCCAAGCCAATCCAAACCTTAGGACGCTTCAATCAACTTGAAACACACAGCTTAATAAGAAAAGTTTGAAACCAGTTTCGATATGAAAACATTTCCTGAGATCCTTGCCGATTTGTGCAGTTTCATATTTGCAATAATGAATAATACAAGCAATAATGAATAATAAAAACAATAATAGTAAAATGCTATCACTACTGCAAAAAAATCCACAGAAAATGAGAGAAACTGGTTGTAAGAAGTGTTGTTAAATGAAAAAAAGTAACCAGGATTCGGAAAATATTTTATACCAGCTTTAATCACTTTTAGCTTTGCTGACAGCAGGGTAAGTAAAAGGTAAACAATTTTCACAATAAAACTTGATCTTTAAAACTACAGTATTCCTGTATATTGAATTGGTAGACCTGATTTTACTGATATTTAAATTGCATTTGCAGTGATATCAGTCCACTACTTTCAATGCAGTTACTCCTGATTTGTATGAGTGTGAGAATACAACTCTACGCTCTTCTTTGTTTTGACAGTATGCATATTTTTCCATGCAATTTAAATAATCAAATCCCCTTTCCTCCTTATGCATTGGTTACATCTCATGAAGTTGGTGAATACTTCACAACTCCAGTAAACAGTAGAAAAGGCATTTAGAAGAAAAACTACACATAATCATTAAAAAGACAGAGCATAAAAAACTACCAGTGCTGCAAGGCAGCAGTAATATTCACAGACAAACTCTACATTTGTATTCAGCAATAAAAATAAAACCAGATAGAAACTGTCACATCCTGTGCTATGTAGGCTAGACCTGCAAAAAACAGACTTGAAAGAAATGCATATAGATGGTAATAAACTGGTTTTGGAATGTCATTAATAAAAACAAAAATTGCTCTGAAAAACGCTATGGAGCCCACTTAAATATTTTTGGTTAAAACATTCAAGATGAATGTTACAAGACCTGTTGCTAGGAAGAACGCATAAAGTAGGGTTGAGAGAAATTTCTGATTGAAAAATAAATGCATTCTGTTGTGCATAACGGACACTGACATGTGCCAGCGTGTTTATGAAGACTTCTCCTCTTGCAGCAACCATTGATGGGTATAGTGAGAGAGCAACCAAATATTTTAACTGAATATTTTTAACCTCATGTAATAACAAAGTTAAAGAGCATCACTGGCAAGGTTAGCAAAGGAACAGGGGCTTCCTCTCAAGGCCATAGTGACTTTCGTATTCTCTCTGAGTGCTTTGGGTACATGAGGAAAGATCGGTTTGCAAGGCTTCTTTGGGATGATTCCTCATAGAACACTTTGTCCAGCTCAGTTTTGAGACTTTCAAGTAAGAAGAGCATCTACAGTTTCACATGGGGGACTTCTTCATAGTCTAGTAGCTCTCACTGTTGGAAAGTTTTTCCTGATATTGAGCTTCAATTTTCTATTAATTTCTTCCCGGAACTCTAGTTATATGGTACTTATGGCTCAGCAGTGTAATCCAGGATCACAGTCTTGGTCTTTCCTTTTACAATTTTACTGCCTTTTTATAATTAACAACCTGCAAAATTCTCTAAGGAGACACTCAAGTTGCCTATCAGAAAAGACAAGACATTTCAATGCCTTGGGATTGCTACCTGAGGCAACATAACCTGTTATATATTACTCCTCTGAGCAAGGATATACTGATAGGCACAGGATCTGCTATCCTGCCTCTATAACTCTGCCCATGGGTAGCATGAATTTTTTGTTATAATACACATCTAGGGCTAAATTGGACGCCGGTTCCCCTTCTCAGAGCTGTGGGTGAATACCATAGAAACAAAGCCACTGAGCAGCAGTACCTGGAGCTATTGGGATGGTTCAGAGCAGACAAGTAACATTTAATTTGGCTTAAACTTGAATCAGCATTTGAATCAAACTCAGGTGCTCAGAAAGTTTTAACTCTCCCCTCAGGCTTTTAACATGGGCATTTTTCTTTTTCTTGCACGATCAATCTAGTGTCAACAGATGCAATCCACAGAAACAATAAAGGTGCCATGGCAACTAGTTGAATTTATTATGGGTGTTTGAATCTCATCTTGATGGTGCAGAATATGTTGGACTACAAGGAAATACAAACAAAAGCAGAATGGTAGTAATTATTCATTCTGCTGGCAAGGTATAGAAGTCAGGCATTAAAAATGAACAAAGAGCTGTAAAGATTCTTTTGCAAAACTAACAAGTTTTTCTGAAGTTCTGCATTATCAGGAATAAATTTACACTATCTGCTTTCTCTGGGGACTCAGCAAGTTTATGCCATGTCACATTTGTCTCACTGACCCTTTGCACATCCCTCCCATTTTTATCCTTTCCTTGAACAAAAAGTATTCCTTAATAGAATCCCAGATTAATTATTAATGCTAGTGTTTATATTAGTAAATAAAAATGGAAATCTGGTCTCTTCTTTTCAGACCTAACATTTTTAGCCTAACACTAAACCTGTGGTACTCTAGCACTTTATTCATTAAAGTTTAATATGGTTCCAGAGCATGTTTCAAGCATTCTTTACTCAGTCATACTAAAAAGCAAATAAGACAACTAAGTTAAAAAAAAGTCCCATAAAAACCCAGTTCTTGTTAAACTAAAAGCAAAGGAAAATGTCAGTGAAGATGAGCTACACTTTTTGCTTATCAAAGCTAGGCAGAGTTTGATTTTAACCTACTTAGACTTTGGCTTGTTTGATTTGAACAATTTGGTTTGGGGCCAATTTCTAACTCATGGTAGAAGCCTGAAAGAGAAAAATCTACAGATTCATCCAGACAAAATATTGTCACTCTACTTTCTAAACTCCTAACCTGTGTGCTTCATCAGCAGTTTATTTCCTACTGAATCTTCTCAACACTGCAGTTATTCTCCACTGTAAAATTTTATTGCCGGGTTTGAGCCAATCAAGCTGAAGCCCCAAGCAGGGCTCCCCTCCCAGCCTGCACACACTCCTACTGACGCATCTTCTTCCCTCTCCCATTCCCCCCTTGGAAAAGCACTGGCATCAGGCATCAACGCTCTTCAGGGCAATAAAGAGTATTATTGCATTGATGCTTATATTTTACAACTCGGTGGAGCAGGTGCAACCTGGAAACAATGCTGCTTTATCTTCGGAAGTTATAGTGCTCGCTGGTTTTCAGTTTTGTTATCTCAACTAATTTGCTTCAAAGATGCAGGATGAAACAGAAGGAACAGGCAGAGCTGAGAAATATTTGACTCTATTTTAACCCTCATAAGAGGGTAGATTACCCCAGCTTAGGAATTTCTGAGACAGATCCAAGATGAGTATCTCAAAAGGTCCTCCTATCAAAAAACCCAATCATTCATAAAGTTTCAGGTTCAAAAGAGATCGAAGGACAGGCCCTGTGTTCATTACTTGTGAGAGGGAATTGTGAAAAATTATGTGAAAACAGTTTTGGATGGCTTTTTCTCATGTATTTCCCTATTTTAGCCATGACTCCAGAAGAGACAATGTGACCCTTAGATTTTATTCAGCCTTCCCAGGATACATTCAGGTTGTTTTCAGGTAAGAATCCTCCCAGAATATCAAGCTGGAACTTCTAGGTGTTCTTTTGCTTTGTCTCAAGAGAAGTTATGGGAATCATATTAGGACAAGAAGAAGCAAATCTAAGGAGCTTGACTGCATGAGTATTTGCGAAAACTGCCCCAATATTGCTGTACTTCTGCTAATCTCCATTATACAATCCTTGAACCTTTCTTTAATTTTTAATGATGTGTTTGTGGTCTCCACAAAGCAGCTGCTCACTATTTCTGTTTCTGTTGTGTCTAGGGACTGCTAACATAGATTGGGCATCACCGCTATTGAGCCAGGTGCTATGAAATATGTAAAGCTATTTCCCAAAGAGACTGCTTCCATTATCCTTTTTTTTAAACAACTGTTAAAATCCTTCCTGTAGCTGTCTGCCCTCTCAGCTCACTCTGGAAATGCATTTCTCAACCTGATGCCCGAGACTGCTTTAAGGAATGCTAACAGCATACAGATGAGCACAAAGAACAGCGGACAAAGGCCACAGAATTGAAAATTTTACTTTTACTTCTAGTAGTATAAATCTGGAGTAATCTTAATGTCTGTACTGGATGCACTGATGTATATATGATTTGACCCCCTAGTGCTTTTGCTGCTCAGCTCTGCTCCCTTCTCCTTCTTGAACATGTCAGCCCAGACTCTGATATCAGCAATACTGCTAATGAGACTATTGTGACTTTACAGCACTGCAAAAACTGAGATCATGTGTTAAGTTCAACTTTTTTTTAATAGGTTTTTATTTTGGATATTCTGTGAATATATACAGAAACTATACCTATACAAATGCATCGGAGAGCATCCCAATATAAGTATATGCTGAAAAATAACACTGGTAAGAACAGACTAGCTTTCTGAGGAAGTAGTGATAAAGAAAATACATAAAAATGGTGCTGTGGGCAAAACAGATGGCTAAGTATATGTAGCTTTTCAAACCAGTTATTAGAAATGCAGGCTTCCTTTGCAAACACCTGCTTGGATATTTGAAGAACATATCACAAAGAGTCTGATACAAGTTTAGATCAAACTGGAAGGGCTACAAGGGAATGAGAGTTCACACAGGCAACATACATCCAGCTCCACTGAGAAAAAATTATTTGCATAGCAGGCCACTGGATGAATCAGACTGTTGACATTTTCATGTGCAGAGTTCCAATTAATTCCGCTCTTCATGGAGGAAATACTTGTTTTTAAAATGGACAAAAATAAGAATATTCTGCTGATGCCTATCTGCCATGAGCGTGGCAAAACCAAGGATGATGCACCCATGGCTTCAACTCACCAGCACCCCTCCAGAGCAACGCAGCTGCTGTTTCATCATGCTATGATTTTCCAGAACTAGCTGGGAAGTTTTATGGTGCCAAACTCATTAGTGGTGTTTTTTACTTTTCCAACTCAGCTCTGAAAAGTTCTCAATAATCTTGATTTCTCCCCTTTCTTTCTATTTTTTTTTCTGCCGTCATCACTTGTAACGTGGCAGCTGTGTATCGTGTAAAGTCATGGGTTTGCTTCTCTTGATTTTTGTATAGGGCTATCAAGACAAATCTGCTCAAGAAGGCAGTGATTTGCCACTAGTGTCTCAGTGGCGTGCCCTTGGCTTTTGAGCTATTACAGTGGTGTCTCCCTGTGCCCATATAAATATGAGAAGCCGTATTGGCTTGGTTGGATTATAAGGAGCTGATCGTGCAGGTAAAAAGGGACACTTTCATCAGTACCGTTCTTATAGCTGATTACGATGGGCTCAGCTGCTATGTCAAGATGTCTGACGAAGTACTTGAGAAGACAATGGTAGTAAGAAATGTATCTTTGGTGTCCATCTATTCAGGTGGGAAACGTGCTATTAGCGCTAGACTCTTTTGTATTGTGTTACGTTCTCCCCTGTGAGACCTGGTAATTTCCTATGTGGACATAGGGACTGAGAACTGGATGTAAGGTTCATAAGTGGGTTATACTCACTAACTTACTCACTTGTACCTGTGGTGATCTGTTCTGGCAGTAGGAAGTTGTATTCCCCTTAGGTGGCTGAACATGATTAGAGATCAGCAGTTGACTTCCAGTTCTCGAAAGGAATGGAGATAAGGGTAAGCCTCTTACTTGTAAACTGTTGGTGCTGGGTCTGTAAGCTTCACCGAAAATGGATGAAATGAAGGAAAAAAAGGACAATCGTTCTGCAGATGGGTGTTCCCTTGAGCTTCTCCTGATGTTTCTTCACACAGCAGATAAAGGTGCAGCCCCAGTGAAGCCTGAATGATGGGTAAAGGGTGGGTAACACTCCCCTTTTCCCAAATCTACCTGTCTACTGCTGCTTTTCCATAATTTCCCCTCTATTTTTCTTAAGACCTCCTTTATATTTTCCTGCTTTCAAGGCTAGAATTCTAAAAACTGAATTGCTGATTAGGGAATAATTTGCCTTTTGCAGATTTGTATTGTGTCTTTAACCTTGATCCAAGACAAAGACAGCAGAAACAGCCCCCGCAGTGAATGTTTAAAGCGCATTTCACTGCACCTGGCATAGGGTCTACACCTTTAAGCGCTGAAGTGATTTTGGATTACATAATGACAACTTTCTGCAAAGGCTGCACACAAGTGCAGGTGGAGCAGGATACATATATAAAAGTTACATAAAAGACTACTCTGCTAGTCAAGCTTCTGCCTTGAGAGACAGTTGCAAATGCTCAGAGTACAGTCTTCCACACAACCAGCAGACCACTTCCATTAGGCACTTGTTCTTTTGTCAGTGTGCGTGGCCACTTAAAATAGCTTCCTCTCCCGTTATCCGAAAATCTATTCTGTCCTTCCTGTTTGTCTGCGTTTCCCTGCACTATATCTGTTCTCTGTATTTCTTTAATAACCTCCTTGTATGAAGTATAAACACTCCCTTGACATTCTCCTCTTTCTTTTTTGGTTCCACTTTCTCTAGTCTGGAACATGTCTCTTCTTGAACCACGTATTTATTACTGATATAGCTTTCACCGTATTTAATACAGAAAACTCCAGATCTGTTTTGTTATGAGAACACAGTTAACAGTATGGCTATTTTTAAATCGGATAAAGTGGATATGTGGGAATGTGCATCGGGTTCACCAATTTTAACTGGAATATTAGGGAAAAGTATAAAAAGGGCAGAATATGCTATTCTAGAAATGCCTGTAGTTCTGAGAAGGCACGTCTGTAACTATCTCTCTGATTAGCTAATCAGTCAGTTGTCTACCAAAAAGAAGCTGAGCATAAAACAATCTAGTCAGTGGTAGGATGAACAGAGACGTGGAACGGGTTCTTATGGGAATACTCTAAAAACAGATTTCTGGCATTCAAGACAGCTGTGAGAAAATAGGTTTGGTTTGTGAATGTTCAACAAAGTTGAAGTCTGTCACCTCAGTAATATGACAGGTTTAGCACAAGCACTTCTAAACGTATCTGCACTGGGAATTTTTTAGCATTGTATTAATTCAATGAACAGTGTAAACTTACAGTGTCCGAGTAAAACTGTAGCTATAAATCCCTGGATTTACATCAGTAAATGTCTACACTTTAGGGATTTCAAATGGGCTTAACTCATGTTTTGGGGTTTTATTTTTTTTTCTAATTAGTCATCTATGGCCTGTATTTTAAACAGTTCTTCCCTGAATTTGAGAGACATAAAATGGTTCCAACTCATTATGAACCTGAAGTACGGTCAGCATACTTTTCATTTCTGAATGAAATATTGGCCAGAAATATCCCACAGTATCTTTTGAAATATTTACACTCTCTTGACAGCACAACTATTGATTTCTTAATCCTGTTAAAAAGAGGGTAGTGGCACAAAAGGCATGATATGTGGAAACATCTTGTTTCACAAGTCAGCAGAGATGCTTAGTTTGCGTCAAATTATCTGTGGATATATTGCAGGAAAATTTCAGTTCTACTGAAAGTCTGTAATACTGAGCAAAGCATTTGATTGAATTGTATTCATAGCTAACTACAAGATGTTTGTCGGTCATGTCCTGATATTTCATTATTCATTTGAAAAATTCATTGAAATAAATGCAATAATCTGTATACGGAAGAAAAAAGGTGGTTTTGGCCTTATATACGTCCATTAATCTTCTGCAAATCAAATATGCTGAAGTTAATTGAGTTTATATTAATGTGGGACCCACCCTTTCAAAATCTGCCCAGGGGAGTAGTTCTCCTAACACATATTACCAGTGATACCAAGTGTGTGTGGGAACCATAAGCAAAACAAAACAGAATATGCATATATTTTCCAGAAATTTCAAGAGCACACAGGAATTGTTGCCCTGACCATCCTTTTATTTCCTAGACACGTAAACAAATTACCATTTTCAGAAGTGCTTACATTTCAGCACCCTTCATTGTTCTGAAATCATAGGTTTTTAAAAAAGAGTATTTATCAGTCATTTTCCAAATACAGGGCCCAATCCCAGAAACACTCATGCAGAAGAAAGGCATGTGGGATGATTTATCACACAGGCAAATTTGAAGCAACAAGCCTCTTCTCCGTTGACCAACTAACTATTTTTCATAGCATGATACAAGCGCCTTTTGACAGGTGTGAACGTCCACCTTATCCAGGTGGAAGTGAAAGATGAGGCCCATCAGAGAAAAGCTACCTTACAGGTAATATATAATAACCGCATCTGAAAGTAATACGCCTCTCTCCTGATAGAATAAGGAGTGACAAGATTTCCTTGCAAAACTTCCAACAGTCAGTTCTAATGCAGTAATATAAGAAACAGTCTCTGCCATTTACCTTCTGCAGGATGCAAATTAACTCAAAATCCACTGCAGGTATTTAGACTGTGAAGTGAAGAAAGGGGGGAAGATAAAACAAAAGAGAAGAGCAGCCTTGACTCCCGCAGTGAAGCACAAACAATCCTCCAATTAAGCTATACACTCTGAATTTCTGTAACAATCCATAAAGCTGCTTTGGGCTTCAGAAAAATTTCTCTGTGTTCTCTCAAAACCCAGGCTGTATGCTTGATAGGCACCTTCCAGTCCCTAGCACTTAGAGAATGCTATGAATATGCATGCACAAAAGATAAAATAATGACAGTATTTTCTATAAAGTATGACAATCCTGTCCATCTTAAACTCTTGTTGTGGGATGCTGGGTTGTGTGTATAAGTCCCTTCTTACCTACTGCTCCATCTGTGGTGCAGGTTTCATCCCTCTGCTGACACAGCCTGGTGCAGAGACATTTCAGCGTGGATCACCCTACAGCTACGTCTCTTTTAGTTCAAGTCCCCAGCCCCAATCCAGGCATGCTGCCTGCGATGTCAGCTGTCACACCAGCATTTGGCAACATTTTGATGGTGACAATTGTTCTGCTAAGATGGGGTCTGACATTTACCCATCAAGGAGGCTTCACGGGAAAGCTGTAAAGCCCTCTGGTGAGTTTTAAAATCTATCCACCTACACTGCAAGCAATTAATACTTAATCATCATAATTTGCTTGTAAAATAGGTAAGTACTGTCATTTGCACTTCCCATAATTCAGCCTAAACCACTTCCAGTGCTTTTAGATGCCAGCTAAGCAGCTCTGAAAAAGCTGTGCTGAGTCTGGGACAGAGAATTCCCTCCTAGGTAAGCAGACAGGTGTCTTTTCACCTTCAAGTTGCTGGCTGCAAAATTTATGCTTGAAGTTTATGCTTTCAGGTCAGGGTAGGTACCAAGTACAGACTCGTCTGCTGTGCTTGTTCCCTCTATTTTCCAAGTATGGTACAGGAAAATCTGGGTCAAACTAGACGTAAAATGCACTCTTCCAAATTACACACCACATAAACAAGTGAAACTCCCCCTTGCATCAAAAGGAGTTATGCTTACCTAAGCAAAGCCATAATTTGGTTCCTCCATTCCCAGATATTCATCTCTTAAGCAGCATCTTTTTAGAGAAAAATACGGGTTTGGAAAGCTGACAAAATAATAAAAATGCATGGGGAACTCACAGTCAATATCAAACATATTTGAAAATATTCATTTCTCTCTAGTTCACAATCAGGCAGCTTATTTACATAAAAAGTGTAAAATGAGCAATGGACAAATACAGGTTGAATAAAAAACAGAATAAAAAACAATTTAAACTATAGAGCATATTCCTAACCACTTCAAAATCATATAAAGTAGAACTGCATGATGAATCACCACAAAATTCCCATTTAAAAGAATGGATTTTTTCCCTATCTTCCCATGAAACTCTGAGTTTATTCCTCTGAAAGTGCTTTAATGAACTCTATAAACTATTTGCTTGGCAGAAAACTATATAAAAATGAATCACCAACCATATCGAAAGGGGAAGAGAAAATCGTAACATATGCAAAATACCAAAATGAATAGACTTGCTGCTGCTCAAGTAGAATATACGCAAATGGGACAAGGGTGGCTGGTGCCACACCACCTCTGACCGTACAGCGGCTCTGGGAAGCTTTACGAATACACTCCTATGGTGTCACCAATCTGTCTTGAAGGAGGACAGAGCAGCTTTGATGACGCTGGAATACGCTCCTGAGAGACATTACTTGAACAGTGAGCTATTTGGGATATCGCTCGTTACAATTAAGATGGAAGAGCAGTAACAGTCTGACCGAAGAAGTGCAGTGAATGGAAATAAACAAAAAAAACCCTCCCAAGTGCTATACTGACCAAAATATGTTGTTTAAAGGAATTTATTCTAAGATGTAAGTTTCCGAGAAAGTGGAAAATATTCATGGGAAAAAGGCTTGCTTTTCATCGATGACCTTGAATGTCACTGCTGGTTACCCCTGGCAACAGCCAAAGAACAGCTGGGTTTCAATAAAAGGAAAATGCAAGGGAGAGCAAGGACCAGTGTTGCCAGTGAGTTTAATTATCCACTTTCATGTTTGTATTAGTAATTGGTTTCTGGGGTGTTGGGTTTTTTTAATGTTCAATCCATATGGATGGTAATACGCTGCACTACTGCTGCTCCTTGCGCATGGGTGTCTTTTTTAAGAACAAACATGGAACTCCACAGCCACCGAGAGAGGCTTTGGCAATACTTGCCTCTGTATGAGGCAGCCGTCTCCCTCCCCATTCCGCTGCGTGTCGCCTCTACGGGAAGGTGGCGACCTCACCGGGCTACAATTTGCCTTGTCTCAGACACCCGTGTCTGTCCATTGGCCAGCATGCTTAAGAACAAAGCAAAACATCTTTTATTTCAGGGAAGACATGCCTGTATACCAGGAAACCCAGGCAGGGACTGATACCTGGCTTGGTAAGCATGGTGGATGTTTCAAGGTCACCATAATTGCCTATTGTGCTTTTCTTTTTTGCCCTCAAGAAATAATCAAATTAATGATCCCATTTCCTGGCAAACCCAGAAACCCTATTAAATTTACTGATTCATCCTAATACAGTGATCACTGCCAAGAATTTATTTCAGTGTTTGGTGTGTGGTGAAGCTAATGTAATTTGAAAATTGTAACATTGTAAGATATGTAGTGACATAGCATTGATTAAAAATGCAATTTAAATGAATCACATGCTCGCTCCCCTGGAAAGATTAGTTATGGCCAGTAGAAAAGAAAGAGAGGAGAGTGAAAACAACAGGGGCGTGGGTTTGAAGCAACTGAGCTTCCCCATGTCGGCTTGTCACTGCTAATCCAGCCTGTAGCACATACTGTGACGCCTTTAAATCACTGTGCATGTTTGGGTGAAGACATTTTACTTGGAGATGAGCAGAATAACTTCTAAAGAAGGTGTTCAACTGATTTGTAATAAAATCTATCTCTTCCCATCACTAATTCTACATAGTTACAAGCCCACGAGCATCTTGGTGATCTGCAATCTTAAAATTAATCAGCTTTAAGGGAAGCTGGAATTGTTTGTCCTGAACAATTCAGTCATGTGATTAAAAGGAAGCAGGTGTAAGATGCAAGAGTCAGGGAAGAGATTCTACTTTGGGTTTTTGCTTTATCTGAAAAGCCAGCCATCTCATCTGTTGCATTCATTCTCCTTTAGGAAACATTAATCTGCACAGATGGTGAAACCTAGTAATCTCTGCTACCAGCTGCAGAGCGGAATTTTTAATGAAATGGGAATTTGAAGGTTTTCACAGAAAGCACTAGAATCACTCCTATTATTTCCTGCGATGCCAAATTGCTTTGACTGTTATTTGACATCTACTGTACTGTAAATGTAACAGCCGCACAGCCTCGGTCATAGCCCAAACACAATCATTTTGGAACGGCCTTTGTTGTTTGCAAAAGCCAGATGCTGAAAGCATTTCAGTCAAAGAGAAGTCAGTCATCCACCCTCAGCACATCTACTACAAAAAGGCTGAGAACTTACAACCTGTTATTTGGAAACTTTATTTTACCTTTCTCTGAGATTTAAAATAGTTTTAGCATGTTTGTAAACTAAAGTGAAGCCAGAGATCAAACATTTGTAAAGAAAGACAACACCTAGAAGACACACAGTCACCATCAGTTTTTCATCCCTGTGATGTAAAGATTTTGGCTGAAGAATGTACTCCAGCACTTAGATTTATTTGAGAAAAAAAAAAAAAGAGGCCTGATCTAGAAAGAGAATTATAAAGTAACAGCTTGGGGTAGCAATCCTAATCAATACTAACTAAATCGACCTAGAACTAGGTATGTGAATTAACAGTTTGAAAGTCATAACAATATAGAGAGATGAATTTTATCTTGAAATTACAGTTAACCATGTGATTTCTTTATAAGCTTATGATACCTTTGAGAATAGCAGTGATTTCTAATAAAGAATTCCTCCAGTACTTATTTTTATAATATACTAGCATTACAGTGCAATTAATCAGGTTCACTGACATGAACAGGATTTTACACATGTATGCAGGATGGGTGTTAGTCTTTACAATGAAAGCTTATGAATTTGCCTTTCTGGTGTGTATTTCAGCACAACTTCCCCATTAAGCAAGTTTCACTTCAGGGACTGCAGTCCTATGGCCTGCTGTAGTAATACTTAACATAGCTAAGGCAGAGGTTTGCATTTGTATTGGAAATAGCACACACAAAGTGTATGTGTGAGAGCAACCACAAACACCAGATTGTTCTTGCGTAAATTTAGTTTGAGAAAGTTCTGAACGAGCCATAACTCCAATAAGAGAATAATTCACAACTGTGAAAAGCAGTAAGACGTTTATTGCCAGAAGGATCAAATCCTCTGATGATGCGTTGGTGAGACAAAACTCTCTTCATTTGTGAGATGCAGGAGCATGGGGAAAAGAAAACAAAACTGATAAAGAGAAAGAAATCATAAAATATACCCAGAGTTACTTTGCTGTTTTTTCTAAAAATAATTTGAAGACTTTTTTTTTTTTTTTAAGAATTTATATCTAGGCTCCATTTGTGCGTAGTTTATTAAGGGTTTCTAAATGATCAGTGCATATTTGAAGTACAGTAGAGTTCTAAATTGTTTCATATGGAGGAAGGATAATGCAGAATGTCTGCTTGTGGGAGCAGAGATCCAGGCTCTGCTTCTGCCTCACTATCACAGATACTGCAGAGAAACCACCGAGTTTTGGTGAATAAAAACTTATCTTGCCTTTCTGTGTCACAAAATGGGCAAATTCAGACATGGGTGAGAGCCAATATTGCTCATTTGACTTTGGTGGGGATGAACCTGTTTATGCCAGACCTGGTTTGTTCTAGCAGTCTAGACAGAGAAAAACGAGCACCAAGAGGTGCTTTGGAAATTAGACAAATTCAGGCCTAAACTCTGAAGTCTTTGCTGCGTTGGTATGAACACAATCGTATTGTACAGCACCGTAAATATGATGATGTAAGTTAGTGAATAAGGCATTTATCTCTGGGGACTAGGGACTTGTGTTTTACCTGCATTTGCCTGGTTAATATGGTCAGAAGCAAAAGGCCAGAAGTTCACAAAATAACCCAAGGGTAAGGTAAATAGTTTTGAAATGTATCAAGCAAATGATTTGTGTTATATGTGTGCAGCCTCCATGGCAAAGGTGCCATCAAAGTGTTGGGTCAAATCAAATCAATCACTTAAAGTGCTATAAAATATGAATGCAGAGGGAATAGATGAGATCTTGATGTGAATAATAAAATAGTCTATAAACTACCTGAAATAAATCAATCTGCCTTTCATGCAACAAATACAGAATGCAGTATATTTCATATTAACTGTGGCTGAAGTGAAAATGTATTCAGATGAAGATACAATATTAGAAGTCTATTTAATCTAGTGGAGGACAACACTGCCTTAAGTGATCATTTACTTCACAGAAGTCTAGGGGTCAGAGTTTTAAAACTAATTCAGTCCTTAAGATACAAATAGACACTTGAAGTCATTTTGAACGACAGAGACTCATTCTGGCGCTAAGTTCTGTTGATGAAAATGGGGTTCAGAACACTTGTAAATCTTTGTTAGGTATGTAACTATGTTAAAAATATGGTCCCAGAACTCTTACAAAGTTTCCTCTGAAAATTCTGTAATGGAAATGTCTTTATGTTTCAGAAAAAAAGTTTTAATGGAATAGCTTTATTTCTCTTGAAACATTCTTCACTCCGATATTCATCCCTACAGTGCAGAAAATAACAGAATTCATGTTTTTAATTAAAATGAGCAACAAACATTTTGATGGAAAGTGCAATAGGGGGAAAAAAGCTCTACCAAATCTATTTCAACCAAAAAAACTCCCACTAAAAGCATCTGGCTTTTCTGACTACTCATCAGAAAAGCATTCTTTTATTTACATATAATCCACTACTCAAATTCATGCGTGAAAAATGTTACATCTTTGGCAAAAAAGAAAATCCATTTACAAAACCAGTCTTGGTTAACTCAAAACGATTTAAAAATTACAAAAGACAAGCATCATATTCTACTTCCTTCAAACCAGTTCTCCGTATTATTCTGAGTACATTCGAAAGCATACAATAAATATAAAAAGCTACCTGAGTATGTTTACTTTATATTCATTATAGAGATTGACAAGACAACGGTAAATGGAGAACAGGATTAACCTTTGTGAGAAGCAATCCAAATCAGTCTGTGAGAGCTTCTTTCCTAACCTGAAATGGGAACAAACAACTCATGTTCCTTTTAGAGGGAAATGAGATTTCTAAAAGAAAGTCAATATGTTTACTATCATTAGCCTTAATTCCTGTTCCAAATGCGACAGCTGAAATCCTCAGCACATCTTCAAATGACACCTGTCTTCCCAGAAAATCCACACAAATACTGTCAGTTATATTTTTTCACATTCAGGGACTGACATCTCTTTCTGCACTTCATCATTTCTGCCCTGCGCAGACACAACATGTGCATGTTTTCCCGAAATGGTACAGCACAATCTGTGGATGAGCGGTTACCTTTGAATGTATTCCAGTGACTGTAGATGAAACACATTTTTCCTGTGTGTGTCTTTCCTTACGATACCAGTGTCTGCTCTGAGTTTGCCTTCTCAAGGAGTCATCACAAAACAGTGTATTCATCTGCATGCAGTTCTTACAAATTCCCCAAGGGGCTGCCATGATGTCAGTGCTCTTGCTGGCTCTCGCTGAGGCTAAGGAATGCCACCTCTCCCTATTTAGCCATAATTT
>WAAD01019068.1:3499-40021 GCA_013389945.1 Fregata magnificens | reverse complement strand
AGATAAACTTAACAGGACACAATGGATAAAGATATTCCAGGATAGATTTGTGTTCAGTAATACTGGTGCAAATCCAGAATTATACTGGATTTGTATTTATCTGAGACAAGAATGTAATGTACACGGGGGTTTTTTATAACACTATTGGAATGTTTTTGTATGCATAAATGAGTAAACATTAGTTTCCCTAAAACGCATTGCTCTTGTAGAAATGATTAAAGGACAAGATGAAAGAAAAAAAACCTCAGTCAACTACTACTTGGAATTGCTAACCAGATTTTTTCCTGACGATTGCTTTATCTGATGAATTCTGTTTTACAGCATATGGCTTCAATCTAAGCTAGTTACCAAACTTCTATTATTCCTTTCTTATTTTCCTTTCACAGAAGATACTGCCTCAAGGTCTAATTTATAAATGAGAAAGACTATGCTGTAATTCTCAGCAATAAACAGCAAAGATGTTGTCTTTGTGAACCACTGCAAAATGTTAAATATTCTTTCCTAGACTGTAAGTTTCCTTCCATTCATATTCATAGAAAATTACAGTCTTCTGTGAGGGTTATTGACCTATGACTTATTTTTCTGTCATACAGTTTGTGCCAGCAGTTAACCATAGTATCACTTAAGTGTCTAACTTGCACAAATAGCCATGGTGATATCTAACTACTATTACGTGTGCCAGTACGTTGAGCCTGAAAAATTGCAACTGCATTTGATAGGAAGCCCCACAGACGTCTGCAAGAGTTTATCAAATGGCCCTCTGTTGGAATAAAAAAACAACTCATCACATTTTAAAGAAAATATGCTTGATGATCATATGGTTTGGTAAATTATAATTGCTAAAAAAGGCTGTTCAGTTTTAGATAACTCGTCATTACAAAAGCAGTACTATTTGTGTAACAGAGATTCCCTAGCATTAAAAATGTTGTGACTCATAATCCTCTTGCTTCTAACCTCCTCCTTAAAGTGGCTAAATGTTTCGGCTTCAAGCATTCTTGTTAGGAAAACTTTGAAGTGCTGGGGAAAGTAGAGGTGAACAGCAAGAAAAAACCAACCAAAAAACCAAATCATGAAAATAGACAAAGGGAGTAGTAGCAAGAGCAAAAAAAGGAGTTGGGAATAAAGGGGGCCTCTTGTGGGGTGGGGAGAGGAGGAAAGGACTATCATCAAGAACCTCCAGTGCGATTTGAAGAAAGACATTTTGCTGCTTTTATCCCAAGCAATTACACTGGAACTATCTCCTCTTATACCGTATGTGACACAATGAAAGCTACCCACGCTATTAAAAATGAGAAGGAAAGGTCTATTCGGTGAAATGAAGGCAGCACTACAAAACTTCCCAGTCCCTGCAAGACAAGGCAAAGAAAAGCTTTTATTTAATGTTGTGCCTTGTTGAGCACAGCTTCTCTTTGTGACGTGTTGCCGTGCTTACAATAAACAGCTTTTGGGGTTTTCAAATGCCTCAGCTTTGCTTCAGTGTGTTTAATCACCTGCAAAAGCTGTTTATTGCCTTGTATACTTCCCCCATCATGAACATTATCCTTTAAGTATAAGGCTTTATGGTGAGTCTAAGCAGGCCAAATGATGCAAGGGTACAAGGCGCTATCAAAGCTGTGTGCAAGCACAGATGAAATAAATCCATATGAGGACTACAGACCATGAAAGTAGAAAGATAAGCTATAGTAATGCGGTGCAATGATTTCACAGGCACTCTGCTTATCCTTTAAAATGCACCCTTGTTTGTTGAGAGCCACACCGGCAATCTTATATGCAACTATCAAAGAAAGATGTATGCATTCAAAGAAAATTATGAGGGATCATGATAGACAAAGCTAGAAAGGCTAATAAAAGGCATTTCTGTGTACTTTACTTCTGAAGGCTTCAGCTAAGGTGCTTTAAAACAGCTGCAAACATAATAAAAAAAGCAGAACACTGAGAAAGTATTCAAATGAGAAAATGTGATATTACATAGAGCACTTCCTTTATCAATAGAGGACTACATACACTTGTAAAGAACCTTTTCTAAAAGGATATCAAGACCAGGAACAATTAATCAAAGGCTTTTTAATATAAAAGAGTAGGTTTTCCTCCTGCAACAGGCAGAGATAGAAAGATGGTTTAATTCAATTCAGATATCTGTAAAGTTTTTTTGCAGGTATTTTTACTTTGGTTGAGAATGTACTAATATCAAGGCATGCAGTGACTGTGTTGCTACTGAGTTTGGTAACAGACACAAAATGGTGGCCAGCATAACATCAAACAAAGCAATGACAGTGACATACCTCTCTATTTCAAAAAAAGTCTAGTCTCACTAGAATTCCTGACTTCTGTGTGGCCATTTTTTCCAGAGAAGATGGAAAAACCCCAGTGTATTAAAAAATGGAAAGATAAAGCTGGCATAAATTGTATATTGGAGGCAAAAGCATTGGGCCAAATACCTTTCCTTGTCTCTAATGTCCTGAAATATTTCCACACAGAAGGTATTTTACAACTATTGACAAGAAGTTTGCTAATTCTTACTCAGTAGAAATTATGAATTTACTACTCCCCTGTGTGGTTTTTAAAAATTTGATTTTCCTCCTATTTAGAACTTCGGCTGTTAAGTCACTTTTCTATGCCAGGAAAATTCCAATTTCTATCTTATTTTTTAACCAGGCTTTTGTTACATTTTGTATATTTCTCTTTTTTTTTTTTTTGCCCTAATTCATTAAATTACGGTATTCAACTCAGTAATAATTTCTTAACTTCCAGTGATTTCTCAAGCCCATACTCAATGAGTTCTACTGTAGAAACATAGATTCAATAGTTAAAAGTTATCGTTTCACTATGTTACGCTCTTTTTTATGCCTTAAGTTATCTTTTATTTCAAATGCATTTGGCAAAATCAGGTTTTTTTACTCCCTAGCAGTATTTATACTACTTAACATACCCACCGATTCCTCAACTAGAACCAACTGTTGCTTGCTACCCCCTTCCAAATAGTTTTCTTTGATTGCCAAAAGCAACTCCATTGAATGCAACGAGATTCTATGCTAAAGTAAATTAAGCAAAATTTGGTTAATGAAAAAAGATTAACGTTTAGGCCAATGAGATGTGTTGGATCCTCAATTTCAAAAGGTCATGCAGAAACTCAAACCCATACAAAAGAGACTCCAGAAGTTGCTTGCAAACACCAACAGGCCAGAATAAAAATCCTACTGGCTTCTGTCGAGTCAGTCGTGCTTCAGGAATTCAGGCAGAGAGAAAGCAAAAGGACTAAATCTTGCTGTTTCAAATGAAGATATCACCATGGATGCTTTGTAGAAAAATGATGAAACATTTTGTAGGTAGGTGGGGCTCCTTGAGAAAATGTAATTTGGACAATCATGGCATAACAGACCTAATAATTTCATTGTGTTATTGATTTCTAGGGATGCAGCACAAATATCAGTGTCTAATTCTGGTTCTTCACCTGCATGAAGTGACTTGGACTTTAAAATTAAATACTGCCAGCTCAGCCAGTAAGAGTCAAAGCCATAAACCTTGTAATACATGTTTACATTGTGCGAAGCTGCAAAAATAATTAATCTTGGTTTTTTAAGAAAAAATGATTTTTAGTATGTTCAATGCAATTTCACTGTGCTTATAAGATGATCAGTTGAATTAGTAAGCTAAAAATGGTGACATTTGAAGCAAGTAGTGTTGCAGATGCTAAATAATAGGTGTAATTTCAAAGTCAGTAAGGGTTTCCATAAATTCAATTCTATTATGAAAAAAATATATTTCCAGTGAATGCTTTACCCTTTCATCTCATCAAACTTACTGAAAATCTGTCTAGCTACTTTTCATTTACAATGCATTTAGTCAGGTGTCAAAGACAGTCTGAACTACTTTATATTCAAGAAATAAGGGGGAAAATTAATTTCATTAAACTGCAGACATCTAAAAGCTAGGTTTTCCTTACCAAGAAAAGCAGGCATTTCCTCAGGCTATTCTCAGATGCCTCTGTTAAAGCAGAGGCATACTAGTTAATGTTTCTGGAGAGAAGTTAGGATTAAAGCAGCCAGAATCTGTTCAACAGACAGACTCAAAGCAATGTTGGTTGACAGAGCTTTCTGGAGGTTTCTAGTCCAATCTCCTGCTCCACGCAGCAATATTGTCAGTCCTGCATAAAGCAATCCATGGCTTCATCCAGCTGAGTCTCTCTTATGGATCTTGTGTTGAAAAGGAAAAAGAGGGTGTGCCTTGCACATAGTCCATGTTCAGACATGTCTCACTGACTTCAGTTTAACAAAGGATGGTTCTTACCTTTTCCCTGTGCCTTTTGCATGCATTTGTGAAAGTATTGTATAGATGCACACATATCTACACGAAGGAAGATGCTAAATTGTTAGTTGTGGTTAATGAAATCCCATACGGAGCCACAAGTCCTTTGCCCAGTCAACAACTCATCTGTGTCCTGAAGCCACCAAAAAGCAGGGCCAGCGGCAATTCCATTTTACCAAAACTAACTGGGATTGTAATGTACCCACAAGACTCAACTTACATATTACAACTAAGTGACAACTTTTGGTCACAACTGACCTACTTTCGATGGAAAAGTTTTTCCCTGCACTTTTAAATCCATCAGCAGTAAACGTTGAAAATTGAAAAGCTAACCAACAAGTGCTTAGCTAATTTACACTTGTTGGCTAGCTACACAGAACTTCCTCTCTTTTCTTAGAAGTAATACTGGTAATGTCATATTTGTTACCATATCTTGCTAGCGAATGAATTAAATTTACCACTTAACCAAGCATGAAATTATGTTTTCAATAATAATTCAATAAAAGCTGCATAAGCTGGGAACAATTACATATCTCATTGAAGAATCCGGTATCACCAAAGGTGTCCATTTGAGTCATTAAATAAAGTGTGATTGCCCATCTATAGTGCATCAAGACAGAAAGCTGATAGCCCAGTTAGCTTCAATGAGCCAACAGAGGATGCAGGTAGTAAAGCTTATTGATTGGGCTCAAAATACCATAAAAAGCTAATGAAATGTAACTTTCATTTTGCAAAAAATTGCAAAATATATCTCTTTAATGCTTTGTGGACTTTTGCTACCATGGCAGATCTTGAGATGAGAACTATCCTTCTCATTCTGGAATTGCTGTTCCAGTTTCCTTCTTGTTTGCAGCCAGTTTCTGTCTGCTCTAATTGGGTGCTGGTCCTTGTGCTCTCTACAGTAGTATAATTCTTTTTCATAACATTTGATGTGCAGAACTCCCCTCTCTTTCTGTGTTCTTGTGCTATTGAAAAATGATTGCAGTCAGACTAACAGTAATATTTATAAAGTTTGTTGTAATAATTTGACATACTCAATATTACATCTAGCATAGCTGTTTTTTTCTCCCATTACATACACCAGATGCTGTAATATTGTTCCTAATTTATGCGTGGAGCGTTCAGTTAAAGGCTGCTGCATACTTCCACACCGTGCAGCACCAGCTTACAGCTCAACAGCACAGTTCTCTCTCTCCAGTAATCACCTCTATGCTGCTCACAGGAAAACATTAGTCCCAAACCTTCTAAAGATAACAGATGGTATCTGGTAGAGGCAGGAAGAAAAGTTAAAGTGCTGGCATGCATTTCGCTCCTCCCAGTAGTTCCTCTTTTTAGGAATCTCTTTAGTATATAGTTCACTGCACATCCCTTTACTCATATGATTAGTTATGCAGGGCACAATGGTGCGCTAAAAAAGGACAAACATTACTAGACAAAGGATTTTAGATGTTGAAACGGATATGTGGTTTTACAGCTAAAGGGCTTTCAGGAAAAGACGAGTCTAAGTGGAAGAGAGGATATGAGCAAAATCCGTTGGCCAAAATCATACTTAATCCTTTCAGTGAGATAACCAGAGAGCCCAGAACTAGCTGAGGAAAGAGACTGGATTGAGAATACCTCATTATTAACAGCATTATCAGAGATCTGGAAATGAAACAGGTTTTTACCCAAAGAATGATGGAGATGCAAGTGAAATACTCCCTGACTTGTGATGATTTCTGGGTTCTCATCTAGTGCTTTGTAGAGGTTTTCATTCGCACAGCCTTCAATGAACAAACATATTTTGGAGTTCGTGGTGAAGAATATATTCACAACGTGTTTCTGATTTTATATTTTTTGCTTAGTTTGTAGGGGATGAGGGGTAATTGTTAGCAGTCCAGGCACCAATACGTACAACATGATAGTCATCGAGAATGAAGGATTGGTCCTTTCATGAGGATATTATGCCTTCACTTGCAGAGGTGAGCATTCATCATGAAACTTCTTTCTGCTAAACAATTTCTCCTCTTCCCTTGCACTGTTTTGGGAGAGTAGGAACAGGAGCTGATAAAGCAGCTGGACACATATAAACATCTTGGTGATATTTGCAGTGATATTCTAGGGGGAACTGAGTAAACCTTCAACTTCAAACAGCATTTAAAGAACATGACATTTGGAAAAATATCAGTCCATTCAAATATCCTGAGCTGTTTAGGCCGAAGTTTCCCCCAAACCACAGTGACGAATGCAGAGATCCCCACCGTGGCTGTTTGAGCTCCAGACCAGCTGTGCAGTGCCAACCCAGATACCCTGTTTTCATAATTTAAGCTGATACCTCTGCTTGTTCTTCTCTGAGCTAGCTTTGGTACTTTTGAGCAGATTCTCTTCTAGTGCACTTTTGGCCTGTGAGACTCACCACATAGCTGTAAGAGGATTTTAGCTGTGACCTTGCTCACTCTAAGTATAGTAGTCCTTACAATGTGTCTTTGCATTCCAACGTGTCCCTACATTGCAGTTTGCAGTGGTTCTCAGAAGGCTTTGTGATGCTTAGCTTCCTAACCTAAATTTATCACAATAGTAAGAAAACAGCATAGCATTTATGTTCAAATGCTGCTGGATCTTCTAAACAAAGTTTTTGTAAAAGAATGAAAACTCCTTGGGTGAGACACTCCTTGCGTACATTGTTAAGATTTTTATCCAAGCAATGTTGCATTCTTATTAGTTTATGAACTTTATTTTTCTCAGTGCTGTACTCCCTGAAAGATACTGAAAATGATGCATTTCTGCTGGGGAAGATAGCAGCCAAACACTGACGTGCAAAATGGTGATGTTAACAGCGGCAATCTACAGGATATGCAATTTCTTTCTTTAATATACATCTACCCGTGAAATTCCCTGTTTGTTACGTAAGTCCTTAGCTTTGATAGCTCCTGCCTTCACAGACACACACTGCTTACAGTAAGATGCCTATGACAAGAGATACTGTAAATAATTCATTATTATAGTATGTTACCATTACTATATACTATATATATGCACTATAATTCATTATAATAGTAACAGACTGGTTGTTGACCTGTTTCCTACTTTCCCTGCACTAACTCCAGTATCTGCTGGCCAGTTTCATTCAACTTTCACAAAGAAGAAGATATCTGAGCATTTTGTGAAAATTGGGTAGAAGAAAGGACCAAACCAATTTTCTACTGAGGAACAGGCAGGTAAAGCTCAGGTATTATAGACTGCTGTTAGCAGCAGTCAACTGGGCAATCAGCAGGTGTATTTGCAGGCTAGGTGGCACAAAGGAACCTGGAAATAGCCACAGCATTTTCTGCCTTTGCCTTCTAATGGAGGGGATCTGTGGAGTAGTGGAGAAGTGACAATGGGGGACAGAGGCTATAAAGAAGCTAAAATGAGATTCTGTAGGCTGCATTATTTCTTCTGTTTAAGAAACACTTTGTGTTAACAGAAGATTTCTCACAAAGAGGCCTCCCAAAAGGTCAAACAAGATACAAAACCCATTTATGACCAATATGTAGCTACCTCAAGGACTCAGGACATTTGGGTGATGACAAATGGGTAAGTAGATGGCATAAAACTTTGCACGATAATAGAGGACCATTCCATCTGAAATTTGATCATAGATGCTGGCGTACATCCCTGTGCTTCCAAACAATATCCTTCTGTAAATATATATATAAAAAAGGAGTGTGGTGTAAGCACTATAAAAAGCCTGGATACAACATCCATCTGGTTGTGGGTAGACAGTGGCTTACTTGCACTGAGAAGATTTCAAATAGACAAGATAAAGTGCCAAAGTTTTAAGCCTAAAGTTGAGATTGAGAGGCATGGATTTACTGTTGGGTGGCTAACGAATCCGAGAATCTCTCCAATATCGCTGCCTTCTGTCCATGCGAAATCCATCTTGGTAGTGAGGTTCTGGGTGCAGAGTTTCTCGCTCCAGCATTCAAGTGTATCCCTGGGCAGCATCAAACCAGGAGACCTGTTTAACGGTGTTTCTGTGCTTCCTGAGCAATACCTAGTAAATAGCCCCATATGTGTCAAACAGGCAGTTACATCCCAATCCATCTTCAGGCTATCAAAACCATGGCAGCCTGTAGTTTTTAGTAACACACTGAAAGAGACGATCATGAATGAATATTTTGCATCAAAAGCTTAAGTCACTCAAAAGTAGCTATTAGTGTCCATCACAAAAATAATATGCTTTACAAAACTACACAAAAATACATTTATTTGGAAGGGCTGTGATGATATCAAAAGTACCTTTGTGTGATTAAAAATTATTCACATTTTAATCCTCTTTTTTCCCGAAGGCTTCTTTGCACAGTACATTTGAACACTATTTTGGGTAGAGGTCTTAAGTAGTCCTAGATGAAACAGGACTAGATGAAATACTTAGTTAAGGCTAGATACTTAGTTAAGGCAAAGTATCTTCAAAGGAGCTTTTAAGCACCACCTCAGCACAGCTGTGCTGCCCTTGGCATAGCCCTGGAAGATGCTGTGATTTGAAGTCATATCTGCGATATATTTCTCTGCACTGTTTGTGTGGCAGGGAATGGAGGACTGCAGAATTCGCGTAGAGGGATTTAATGCTATCAATAGCAAATTATGATGTTGATGTGCTGCCTCCAGCTGCTGGCTGAGGCACAGAAGAAAGGATATGGGAGTAAAGGGTATACCCATCCCTTTTTACTACACATCCGAAAAAAGTGAAGAAACACAATTTGTCCTTATTAACCCTGGCCTGCTCTTCTCCTTCCCCCTCCTCCTCATCCCCAATATATGCCTCAAATGTATCTGTGTGGCAACATGCCACACAAGTTAGTGTATTCTATGTAACATCCTCTCCTGCTGAGTAGCTTCCCTGAGACAGGTGGCACTGAGTTGCTAAAATAAATAAGAGCGCAGTATATTTTCTTTTCTGAGCAGTATGTCGCAGGTTAGAAATTGGCACTACTTGTATTTATATGATGCACGTTTTCACCTTGATCCCAAAAGCAGCTTTGAGATAGTCAGACCTTGTGAATTCATAACACTGAAATAGTCATCTTTCTTGAAAAAAACAGAATTATCTTTTAATAGTCACTTCAGATGCTGCAACTGCCTTTGTGAAAGAATCCCCTCGGAGTATATCAGCACCCATATGAATTTTCTTCAGATGGTTTTAAGCTGTGATGCAAGTTATACAGATTTAAATTCAAGATAACTTTACTGAAGCCATCCCTTCACCTGTTCACAGCATTATTCAGAGCTGGAGCTGATGCAACAGAGACAAAATATACATTTGAAAAAGCAACAGTTTATTGACTTTCCTTACAAATGATGCTGTTTCTTCAGACTGATGCTTTAATCAAGTGTCTTACAGTGAGTTTTTGGATTCTGAAAAATTCTGGAAAACAGACTGCAGAAGAAACCTTGTATGTTCATTCACCTTTGTAAAACTGCTGAAATGATGAATGATAGGATACAGCTTTAGAAAAAGGAGGTAAGCTAAGAGTCTCATACACATGCTAAAATTTCCATTGTCAGATCTACATTGATAGTTTGGGACTGTTTCTTGTTCCAAGACACAAGCAGTAACTTGATAAAGAAGCTGGAGGTAAAACTGTTCAGTTATAATTGCTTTCAGTTGAAAGTCACATAAAACAAACAATAGTTACAGATTCAAACGCTTACCTAAGTGACACAGAGGGCTACCACACATCTAAGCAATACTGCTATGAGCTATGATTTTCTGTCACTTTGTATACAGGAATAACATATCCCAAATAAACCAGGGTACATGCAAAAGGATTATTTTCTCTTTCCAATTTTCTTGCAAGGCCTGCAACCCCCTGTAATACACACTGTCCCTTATATTAAGAACAGTTTCTTACCCCCAATTTATGTACATTTTCCTCCTCTGCTCCAGAATCATCTACTGATGGTTTTCCTCAGCCTGCTGAGTGACACGCAGCTTAAATAACCCCACTGCTTTACCATCCAGATCCCAGTTTGATGAGGAGCTGCTGATCCACAGATTTGTTTTTGATTATTAGATACAGTTCATTGACTACTGCTTCAGTTTTTCCCCTTAAGCTCCTTTCTAGCACCTAATCCTAAAATACATAGTTTAATTCTCCTATCTATAAGCAAACTGTGTCTGCTTCAATCTTGAACAATCAGCAATTAACAGTACCAGGAGGAAAAACAATGAACTTGCACTTCTCTCTAACACCAAACTGCTACTCAAAATTCTGAATGGCACATTTGACTGCCACACCAATTTGTATCTCACCCTGGCAGCAGTGTTATTTATCCCCGTCTTTTCTAGCTTACGGCAGAGTTGACGTGTCTATTATAAAGTACCTACTCCAGCTGCAAGACAGGCAGAAATCCCTGCCAAATATATGGTGATTTCTTGATTGCATTCAGTGTAAAACAATACAGGGATGTGTGACTAAGAGAACTGTTATCTGTCGTGCTGGAGACGCAAAACCAAAAAAAGTTTCACAAACACCAGACTTGCAATTATTTTGTGCTTAACGCTCAAGCCACAAAGCAGGTTTACTTAACTTTCTTAACTTTTACGTGAATGAACTGATGATAAGTGAATGTGGATCTTAGTTTATTTCCTGATTGTTTTCACTTATTTGGGGTTGCTGCAACCCAACGACAAACCAGTCTCCAGTCCATAGCTTTAACCATTTTGGATAAAAGTGAGAGTGAAGCATGTAAAAAAAGGAAGAGAACCTTTTCCCCAGGTTCTTCAGCGGCTGTGTCCGATTCCAGTTTGTCAGGAACTGGGCCTCTTACAGCTCGCACTTCACAGCTGCCACCAGCAGGCCACAAGCAATCACCATGCCTGCTGCCTGCAGAACTATTTGGAAAGCTGGCTTAGTACCTTACTCCCACAAACAGATCTTCAGCTAAAATGTACCTCCTCCCTAGATGGGCAGCAGACACCTAACTTAAAGTCTCCTCTCTCCACGTATAAACTGGTTTCCTAATCTATGCTCTGTTACAGAATTCGAGAGCAATTTGTAAATCACCTTCAGGAAAAATCGCTTGGATATAAATACATACTTGATGGATGCAGGATATAAAGGTTGATCAGCTGTCAGTCTTGCCACCAACTTCAATTGGTTAAGAACCAAAACCACAGTCCACATACTGTTAGAAGCACTATTTATTATGCAATGTACTCACCTGCTGGCTACGAAGCTGCAAAGCTCAAATGTTTGAACTCACATAGGGGAATAAACTAATACTGAAATAAAAAGAACTGAAGAAGAATTATTTTGAACTGTTGATAAGTAACGATTTACTTATCAGTTCAAAATAATTTCAAGCTGGGCTTATATTGATTACAAAGAGAAAAAAGAAAATCTGTCTGGGATGCTGGGTAAATTACTCTTAAATGTTTAAGAAACTGTTACACTGCTGTTTTTAAACACAGGTAAACTTAGCTGCTATAGCTATGTAGCTATTTAAAGTTCTGAGTATGTCACCTTCCTAAATGACTGATAACTAAATGTAACAGGTGCCTAACATTTGCTTTCTGAGAAGAAAAAGAAGTCTCCAACACACACAAGCAGTGATCATAAAAACTGCTTTACAAATTGCAGCCTTTTGCCATTGAAGTGAGAGCACAAAATTGTAAAATGTTGAGGCCAGGATTTCCCAGGAGGAGAGGTATATGGATTCTCTTTAGTTCTGGCCGGCATAGCAAGTGTTTTGCCTCAGATGAACTGGTGCCAGATGAACAATAACCTTATATATATGCTACCATCTTCCCCAGATACCTTGACTTTGATAGTATGATTCAACTTCTGTGTACAAAATGACATGGAACATGCCCATCCATTACAGCAGGCTCTCAGTAAAAAACATTTCTTTGATACTGTGCCAAAAACACCCGCTTTCAAGAAAATATTATCATATTTTACTAAGTTTCAATATGTCATATATTTATTATTTTATGTTTGTGACAAAAAAAAGCAAAGAATGAATCATCCTTCTGAGACCAGGAAATGAGTTTTAACAATGTTAAAATACAAAATTATATTCCATTTAAAGCATATGGTGTTAGGAGGCTTGCACACCTTTACTATGACAGCAGGATCAGTGTGAGAGAAAAAAAATCTTCAGCCTTTTCATATCAGTGGTTATAGCCCCAAGTACAGAATCAAGTACAAAGACAAGATATATGTTACTTTTACTTCTGCAAGGCTTGAAATAAGTATCTAGGTTTATAAATAGACCTAAGTGCAGGATGAAATAAATCCAAACAAGATACTATCAAAACTATGCATGATGTATATTAGAAGATAGAAAAAGGGCATTAAGAACAAAGTTGGTACTTTTGAAAATTCCTTTGAACATATCAAAGTATTTAGTAGTTGAAGGCTAGCTGCTGCTCCAGTCTTTTTTCTGAAGCTACATCATTAGGAACTGAAAACGGGAAGGCAACTTATTGAAATAAACAATTGAGGAGGGAAAAAAGAAACCAGTGGAGAAGACCTTTGGCTAGTTTCAGTTAGTCCAGCTTCAGTAATATCACAGATTCCTTAACCTTCTAATGGATCTACTGCCCAATGTCCGTAACAGCAGATTCCCTTGATGTTTCAAATAACATCCCATTGAATGCATTTCCAGGTCTAGCACACCCACCTTTGCAAGGATACCATGGGTTGCTTTTAATTACTACACAACTGCAGCTGAGATAGAGTTTAACATATAATTTGAAAGGTACTGCTGCCAAAATGAGAGCATATCCTGAGCTCGAAAACAGGGTACAATATAGCTTGTGGAGCAAGCCCGCTGAATCACTTCTTGCCAAATCTAGGATCTCCTAGGAAATTTCCCATGGCAGACAAGTGAGCTTGTTTTATGACACTGGACAAGATTAAATGTCAAGCAGAGTAGTTATACTGGAGCAAAAAAACCTTGATACTGTGAACAAGCTGTAGAAATGCATTCTCATGCCCTTTCAGGACTCCTTTACGATTTCAGTGGTGCTCCACTATCACAGACACCAGAAATTTAGAACACACCAAGATGCACATCTGAGTCCCCACATATTCCAAATTGATTCAATCTCACGAAAGGATCACTGAAGTGATGAGGAAACAGAAGTCCCAGTACAGAGACAGATCTAGACCCTGAATATATGTTTTTTCCCATATATGGTCTACTAACAGCAAAGTTTGCAAGTACCTCTGAAACAATGCTTAGCATTTTTTCCTGTTCTAAAGTCAATGATGAGAACAGTAAACAAGTTACTTTAACCTGCTGGTTTCATTTTATGTTCACTTACTAATGCATCTGAGAACACGCAATACTGTAGAAGTATTAGAAATGTTAAACAATGATTTAAGCAGCAATACTATATTTCATTTTTTATTCATTAAAGTTTTTGATGTTTGCATCAGACTTTTGACTTTCTAAAGCCACTCTAAATCAAAACATCATATTATTAAGCCCTCTAAAAATTCATCACAAATCAGTTTACAGATGACATTGATGTCTTATTGCTATCCATTCCTCCTGGACCATTTCTAACAATTCATTTTTTATATTCCTGCAGTGCTGAAATACGGTTCACACCAGTATCTGTCCTTTTAGTAATCACCAAAGCAAAGCTTGGCAGTTGTCATATATTGCACTCTTGAGAAAAATGCTAGTAATACTCTGAATTGATTGAACAGCATGGAATCAGAACTAGCTGGCAGAGAAACCATTTAACTGATTTCAATTCATAAATCTCTTTTCTCCTATCCTATTTTAGGTTAGAAACTGCTAAATATCACCATTATCTTGTGATGCATAGAATGAACCAATTATTTATAAAGATATTAATTTAAATAATACGTGATTGCATTCATTAATGCCCCATACGAGAAGGCAGACTTATGGATCTTACCGAGTGATTTTCATTTATGCACACTGAGCTAGGGAATGTATATAACAGTCCTTGGCCAGCAGACATTGATTTGCTTATTTCCCCAGAGGTCAACATCAGGTACAATGGCCTGCCTTGTCTTAAAAATAAAGCAATTTTAAACAGAACTTCACCTGCTTTAAGCCCCAATTTAAGTCCTTGAGCATGACCTAAAATGATCAGTAACACATGGCATCACTTAGATGACAAAGTTTAATTAATTGGCAGGGATGCACTTAGTGTCTAAAGCAAATGCTGTTACTTAACACGTTTTTAGGAGGAAAAAAAAAAAAAAGTATGGCCAAGAACTGTAGTTCAGTCTTAAAGAATCTTGGAAATAGGGCTCTTGAAATTAAGTTCACAGAGAATGAGGAGATCAAAGGCAGATGGGCTACAGGCAAGTCAGGGGACAAATTTTGGGGGGGCCAAAGGCAGAGCTCTTGGAGAAGATAGACTGCCAGCACTGGTGAATAGAGGAAGAAATCCCAGCAGAGGACTAGCTCAGTGGGAAGGGAGGTAGTTTGTTCACCCACTGCTATAATCCATGACAGTCCGGAAATCCCTGCTTTGGAGACTGAAACTCATAGTGCTTGCTGCCTAAACGTCCCTAGACTACACTGGCTCATCAGTAAAGTTATTCTGTTTTCCTGTTGCTGATTGCCTTCCTGCTTATGTGAATCCAAAGCAAAAAAGCAGAGAAAGTAAAACGGTGTTTTTCTTTGTGACAGAGTGGAGGACTGTGATTTGCATATTAATAAAGGTTTGTATTGTTTACTTTAAAAGGGCTGTTTATCTGAAATGGGCTGCATGTTAAATTCACTAAAATGGATAATCAAGAGACAAAGCTGGGCCTGAGAGAGAACTGAAACTTGGGGAGTTTCCTCAAAAGCAGCATTTCTTCTGGGGAATTTATCTGCATTTAAACTCATTAAATATCTTGTGCTGAGATTCTGGATCTTGAAATCCAATTATCTGTATCAATGATATTCAGCCTTCAGGACCTGAAAAGCCACTTTCTCAGGAAACGGAGAAGCACAAACATACAAAATAACACAGCACAATTCAGAATAACATCTGATGATGCTTGAATTGTAAATCGCACGACCCGATACCACACTGCAATTGTTGGACAGCACATAAAGCAATATATTATTGCTCACTGGAGCTTTATTGTGAAAAATTGGATCAAAGCGGTATAAATATTTGGCAAATTGCACTGCCATCCCTTTTGCTCCTGACTGGAATGGAAGAAGTTTCTTCTCAGCCTCAGGTCAGAAGTAACTATTAAGTCACCTGCTGCGTGACATGCCACAGACTGTACTTTTCTGCTCTTGTAGGCTGTGGGGTAGGAAGGCAGTGATGCTGTCCTTCACACTCTCCTTTCAGACCATTCCTTTTCTTTAGGAACAAGAAAATTATATTTTTATTCCCAAGTGGTCTAAATAATTGTAGGAAAGTCTCAATCTAGCTTACTAAAATGCCTTCCATTACTAATACTGAAATAAAATAAACTCTGTAATGGATTCGGCTAGGAAGGTATGTACTTAAGGTAGAATCCTTAGTCCTAAACTCTGTAATGGAATGGTTTGGAACAGTTTTGGTTTGCTGATGTGGAAATTGAGAACTAAACAGGTAACTGGTTTACAGAAATTAAGCAATGCTCCCCACCTCCACCCCCCCAAACAAAGGCCCAAGAGAAACGAGTGGTAAGGAATGAAAGAGTTAAGAGGAAGTATCACCCAGTAAGAGGATTGTATCACCCAGGTATGTGTTATTAGAATTTCTTGAGACTGGTCTTGGATTCTGTTCCTGTGGATGAACCTCTTCTGTTCCTTCTTAAGTTAATTTCAAAAGTGAAGCACACACAATAGAAATGCTGTTTTCAAAATCAGAACTCAAATAAAATTGATTTCTACTTTAATAGCAAAAGATTTTGTTAAAAATTTGAAGTTACTGTTCCAAGACTAACTGTACTGAAGGTTTCCTTCCATCTAGCTCTCTGTTAAGGCTTGACTCTCCTCCCAGCTCCCCTTCCAAAAGAGGTGTATAATTTTGACTGTGTGCAACTAGCTGTCTCTGTTGTTCACTATGCATGTAAGCTAGCTTATTATAACTTGATTTGAAACCATATCAAATCCCTTTTTTATTTATTCAACACTTTTCTTAGGATCAGTTCCATAAAATCCTTTCGTGTACAGCATAATCACAGTTAAGTCTTATCTATGAAATTCCCTGGCTGCTATATCAATTGGTTCATTGCCCTGAAAACTAAAGTGCTTCAGCCCATATGAAACACACCTCCGTTTTTAACATATAAAAAACATTACCAAAAAAGTGAACACAAATATACTACCTGCCAAATCAAATCCTCACTGAAGCCTTAACTATGAGCAAAGAATTTTTTTAAGGCATTAAAATTGCAATCTTTTCCTCAAAACAGAATTTTGATTCAACCATGTTAGAAACCTCTTTAAAACAGACTAACCACAACTAGAACAAATCCTGTTCGGGTAACATGACAGAAGGCCACCACTGTTTGACAGCAGCAGGATAATATTTGTGAGTGTGGTAGGAACACCTCATTACTGATACAGCATCTCCCAGGCCATCAGTGCTCCGATATTTTATTAATAATCAGACATTTGCTTTATCCTGAGCTGGTACAAAAAACCAGTTGAATTCTTAGAATTGCTAAAGATACTAAATATTCTGAAACTCCTGGCTTTGACCCACTGAAAACTTCCATGTAATTTTGTTCTTGACTTTCATATTATGTCATACTGTAATGTATAAATAATCTGAAATATGTCAGCCTATACATAAATAGCAGAATCAGTAAAACTCTTTTTTGTATCAAAATGAAAAACCCCAATGTATTTCTGTTTAAAAAGCAAAATTTACATATTACCCTGAAATTTGGGCCATAGTTGGAAGCATTACTGTCCTCCAGTAAGAAACGATACCCCCATTTTATCATTTCTGTGATGAAGCTTACATCGATTCTGATGTATGTGCACATGTACCACCAGAACCTCAATGGGAAGTACAGAGCAAATTCCTAACATCTCATGCTGTTTCCAGCAGAAATCTCATTTGTCAAGACAACAGGAAAAGATAAATCAGTTTGGAATAATGTTTTGTTACAGTCTCTGCTTGTTCTGATATTGTAAGTCACAATGCCTTTTCATCTGCATTGCTCTGTATTTCAGATTGAATAAGAGAGAACTGCCGGCATGGAATAAGCAACAACATCTTTAAAATACCCTGTTAAGCACCCCCACATAAGGGAAGCCACACAAAAACATTATGAACTAATCACTATTTTCAAGAGTGCTAACAGGTTCAAGATGTTTTATTTATAAAATAATTTCAGAATTGAAAAATATCAAAACTCCAGTTGGATAACCAGAATTGATAACTTAGTTACTTGAGGATTGCCCTCAAACTTCCATACTGTGAATACATTCTTTAGTGAAAGAAAAATCATTAAGCATAATCATTAGGATCAGTTTGTTTTTTGAAATGCTTTGAATGGCAATTTAGGAACCAAGTGGGTCTCAAAAATTTTTTCGGTGCTATACTCTACAATTTGTCTGTACTCCTAATTTTTAGTAAGTATAATTATTTTAGTAAACGTAAATAGAAAGAATGAATTAGCAGAAAATAATTTTAAGAACCATGTATATAAAATGTCCCTAACTATGCTGTTGATATGAGCATGAGATTATTAAAAGTGAAACATGCTTGGGATCAAAATCTGCTTCCATTGTTTAGATTTGTTAACTTTCTGCATTTTTTCACTGACACATAACACTTTCAATTCTCCTTCTGAGCACTGGGTCAACAAGCACGAATGCACATGCTTGAATGTTTTTCAAATTCATAGTCATAAATAATTTCTTGTGAATTATTTTGACTTATATACATGCATTAGCACAATGCTTCAATATCTGAGTTGCAAAAACTTGTTGCGAAATGTTGCGAAACATTTACAGAATTTAAGGGTTTTACTACAGTAAAAACCTCGTGCAAATTTTAGCTCCTAACATAACGTAGATATAGTATAAAAAACGGAGGATATGATCACTGATCAGCATCTATCAGCAGTATTTCTGTATGTACACATACCTCAGACAACAATCTCTACCCATTTGCAGAGCATTATTTTGTCAAGATTGTTTCCTGCCTCCACCTTTAATCTACATGGACTAGCCTAGAAGTCCAGGTGCCTGAGCCACAGGTATGCACATTATCTAACCCAGAATGACTCTGGTTTCGTACGTCAGTTTATTAAGATATACTTTTCAAATCTGGGTAAACAAGATATAGAGGTTAATAAACTAGTCAGCTGTTGCAGTCTTTTTCAACAAGAAATCATCATGCTGATTTTATATGAGTAAGATAGTCTTTGCTAACATATCATTTTCATCTGATCCAATACCCTTGGAGATTTACTTATGATAAACATTAAAATAAATGTTGCCATTTTGTTTTCTACTTTATATATGTGAGATGTCGAATAAAAAAAATCTTCTTACTAGTACCAATATGCTGTAGATAACACAGAAACTAGATTACTTTTTGAACACATCTGTCTGCCTGTCCCATGCTGAGATATGTATCTCATAGTTCCTTTTATTTCATAAGATAAAGAAGCTCATTCATCCCTTCCCTACCCCTTAACGTGATGCCACTGCAATGTTATCCTCATTTAGATGAATTAAAGAAGGTCCTGGCCATCTTAAACAACACTTTCAGAATAGCACCTTTAAAACGCCATGCAGGATGAACACCAAATTTAATTATAAATGTGGATTTTCTAAGTGAGATGCTATTCTTCTGGACAGCAGCTTCAAGTAACAGTTAATATGAAAATATAAAGATGTGCGAGAAGACACTTAAAAAAGCATGGTTGCTCTCTCTCCCGCGGTGATGAAATTGTGTGATTTGCAAAGCACTATGTTGTTGTTATTCTGCCTCAGAGCTGACTGAGATAAAAGTGTAAATGCTTTAGAAATATAAACTATAGCAAATACAAGTCTACTAACTTCTTGCTTTTATACCAGAACATGATAGAACACATACCTTTCTTCCCCCTGTGTTTATGCGAAGTGGAGTTAAGAAGGGATCAAAAATCATATGGCTGGTTTCAATATTGACAGGTGATTGTCTTTTCCCAACAGAGCAAAGATTCCAAGCTGAGTTCACCAAACCCCAAAAGGAGGGAACTGCAAAATACAAAGAAGTGCAAGTTTAAGAAAAGTCTGGAAAGACTAGAGAAATACATGCAAGGCAGATAGCTAGATAATTAAACTTGTCATACTGTCTATACACATACACTGAAACTGAAAACAGGCAAATTCATCTAGCACTTGACATTTAAAACTTCAAACACAAAGACCAAAACATATTATTATTTGTTTCATATATTTTTGTATCAGGAAAGAAGGGGTTTTTTTCCCTCTTTTGACAATACCTAGATATAATCCCAGATTCAATGATAAATAGCTCCTTTGCTGTTAGTATTATAGAATATTCATCAAGCAATAGGAATGTGACTCATTAGTCCTTATGCTAATTTTGCATACATACAATGTGTCCTTGGACTGTCCATTCTACTCGACTTTTTAAAAGTGTTCATATTTAGTAGAATTCTTTAAAAAACCCAGCATCATTATAAGAGACACTCACACATTGTGATCCCAGAGAACAGGCCTGCTCTCTAGACATATTCTACTAATTTCTGTTCCATTCACCCAAACCTTTCTTTAGTCAAAGTTTTGATCTAAAAATAATCTTGTTGGAAAAGCCATACTCTGATGGTGAAGGATAGTTCCTTCCCTGTACGTGCAATGGCTTGGAACATAGAGGAACACCTGATTTTTGACAAGCTGAGTTACTTTCAAAGATTCTCTGCCCCTGACTGGAAAAAGAAGATGTAACCATATACTGCTTCTCGTTAGGTAACTGCAGGCTGAAGGTTCATATTGCATCTAATCTGCAATTTATAGACAAGATCAACCTGAACTTCCCTTTGGATGCTGAAAAAATTTCTGACTAAACGAGTGAAGAGCAACTAACAAGATACGCAAAGGACACATTTAAATTTGTGTCTGCACACTTTGTCCCTGTCTAAAGTATATAAGGCAACTTGGACCTTATCAGAATTCTTCCGCAGTTTTGTGTAACAGGTAGAAATTTCACGGGTGCGAATGTTGATGCTTTTTTTGGCTTTGTTTTTTCTTTTTACATTTTGTTAAAAGTTTTCATAACCTTTGAGACTCAAAGCATTCTTCTAACCTACAAACTGTGTGTGACAAAGTCTACAAACTCAGACTGGGGGAAGGATCATGTGGCTGAGTCCTTGGGTCAGGAGCACAGGTGTTTTGCCCAGAGGGTGGAGCTGAAAACAATCCATGAGCTGCCTATAAAAAGCTTTTCAGTGGCTACAGCTAGTTGGATGCAGGATTTTGTAGTGTGAAGGCTTTCTTCTGCTTGCAGTTTTTGGCTACTCTTGTGGGAGCCACACAGAGTGTTGCTTGGATTTGAACCTCACATTTGTAGTAGACTTAACCCATTGGGAAGATATTCCTTGGAGGGGAGATTGGTGGAAAACATCTTCTAAGTAGCATAGCCTCAGGAAAATGGCTTATGTTGGTGAGTGTTTTCCTATCATGTTTTAGAGAATGACCCAGTTCTTTTTGCCCTCAAAGTTTGAGTGTACTTAGGTGTAAAACTTTGGTTGGGTTAATATAGAGCTTCATGTGGCTTTTCCAAAAAAGTAGATAAACTTTAGGGTTCTTCTTAGGCTGTTGCTTGCACAGCAAAATTTCAGCATGAGTATCTACAAAGAAGGGATGGAAAGTGTTTTGCAGTTGTTGAGTAACTGCCTATTCCAGTAGTTCATAAGCTATCAGCCATAGATGTTACTTTTATTACAAAAGATCTGAAAACTTAATTTTCAACTGAAGCTTTTTCTTTCTTTGTGCTAGCCTGTCTGTGCATCTACAGGTGCTACTCATGCAGGTGAGCTCAAACAGCCCTGAAGGGATCCAGCCATAACTGATGTTACAGCTAGCAAAGCTTAAAGTTTCCTTGCATACAGTTTTGAAGTGAACATGCGCTACTAATACCTTAAATTCACTGGTGAAATATCTTAACACCTGACACAGACAATCAAACCGGCTCACATGCAAAGCCCAAAATGGGTAACTACTCTTAGTATGTACTGCATGAAATCTATAAAGAGGGATGACAGTGCAATGCTCTATGGCTCTGGGAAAGCAAAGATCAGGGAATAGCACCCAAAATGGCTAGAATTGCAGATGCCCACATCAAAGTATGTCAGTAATCTTTTATTTGAATAATAAACCCTGTGTGTAACCACCCCCTAGAAGGTCAGATGGAAGGCCTTTAAAATAAGAGAAGCTTTTATGACCAGAAAAATGAACAGGCGGTATGGCCTTAAAACCAGCTTTGGCTCCTCTGTTTACCCTGCCAGTGAATTCCCACTTCCACTGGAGACTTGCAAGACTATAGAAGTTCCCAGAGTATGCTAAATGATAGTGCTAATGCTTTGAAAATGAATAAATGTAGTGCAATTAAAAATAAAACAGCGCACACTTAATTATTTGTGCTTTTTCTTAAGAGGAATACCATAGGATCTCACCTCAGTTTTTGTCAGAGAGAAACTCCCTCTTTATGCAGAGGCCTAAAATAAAAGTTTGCCAGTGATGAGATAGCCTGATTTCCCTTGATTTCCCTTGATAAACTCTCCTGTGCTGTTACTTAAAAAAATAAACTAATGATGAAACTGTTGAGCCATAGGTTCAAGAGGGGAAGTATTAAAAGGGAAATCTTGCTTGAATGGTTTCTAGTATTACTAAGAAAATCTTCTGGGCAGAAATACTCTTGGTACTGGTAAAAACAATTCTTTAGCAACCTTTTTAAAAATAAATAAACAAACTAGACATGGTAAGTAGAATAAAATAGCAAGCCAGACAGGGCAGTCCATTATCTTCGAGTTCATATTACTTAAAGAATTTGTGATGTAACTGGGATTGTCCCAGAAAAGCTGCACTGGAAAATAGCTGCTGTGAGGGGATGTTTTATAATGTTATTTCTGTTTTTGACAGGGAAACCTTGCAGTCTGTGCAATGCCTGTCACACCAGCCTATCACCTGAAAGTCAAGAAGGTGGAGCTCCAATATTGTGATGTTGCACCGCAAAGGTTAGACTTGTCACCCAGACACGTAAGTCTGTGTTGTGATCTTTCATTTATTTCTAAATGCCTAGGAAGCTTATGCTTAAGAATCTCTCCAATACGTGCTTGCTGCTAGCTCTGTTATGTATGGTTAGACAAAAAGAAAGTTCAGCAACGGTAAACTTACTCCAGTGGTCAGAACGACTTTGCTTATGCTTCAACTGAAGGTCAATTAAGGATGACTGACCTAAGACTGCACACCTAAGTTAACTAGTGGATGGGGATATTATGCAATAGTAATGTCTGATTACATTTAATTAAAGTAATTAGTGCTGCTGCTTAGATGCTCAAAGTAATAGAAAAGTATTCAGAACTGTAATGGAAAAATCCAAGGAAGCTTCATGTAGAAAACCAAGGCTTAAATTAAACACAAGTACTGAATTAACTGTTTAGACTAAAGAAATTAGTGTATGAATCTAGGAACACATATAAAAATATTCTTTATTTTATTATTCCAGCTTACCTAACAGACAAGGTTCTACTAGGAGTTAAGTCATTAATGAAACCGTATCTCCTTGCCCACAATGATGTTATTTCCATAAAAATCTAGCCATGTATGAGTGGGAATATGCTGCATCTGTGTGTGTGGACCTCTGAAGCATTTGAGACAGCAGCCTGGCTCCTGTGCTGTACAGGAGCTACTCTTACAACCTAGTTTGCATGCAGCCCACATACTAGCTTACAATCTCATTTAACAAGGTTCTCTAGCTACTGGTTATTCTACCAAAAGTTTCTGTATACTGATCATGTCAACTCTGCCTTTGTCTATAAATTCTCCTAAATTTATACCGCTTGAGAGCTGATTTGTTGTGAACATGTTACGTCGACATAAGGTGTAAGTTTTTGCCTGATTAATGTCACACCTTCAACCTTCTCCTAACAGAAAGAAAACTGGGTAAATTCAAAGTTTATTTCCTCTGTATGTTGGCACACTATGGACAACAAACTTTTTTGTGTGTGTTATATGGGGAGAAGGTGAGGGGGATCACTTTATATTTTATACCTATGGAAAAATGTCTGACATGCTTATTCAGTTTGTATCTTATTGCAGCTGCTCTTTCTTCAATTTACTGGGAACAAGTTATATTGAGATATATGAAGATGCTCTAGTATCAGCATGACACAATAGAATGAGGGATTCTGATGGCTTTTACCAAACCTATGCATAACAACAGTGAAATAATAGCAGCTAGAACAATAAAGTAAGGCTTGAATGCTATTCTCCTAGCGGTGAGTACCAAGGATTTGCCTAAATAAATACAAGCCGCCCCTCTCCAGAGAAAAGCAATGAGTGAACAGTGTCCGATAAGGATGCCCTTCTGTAGGTACAGCAAACTTGCAGATAAGCATAATGGTACTGTCTACAGCGTGTGTTGATGTGAATGGAACAGTCTGCATCCACGCTGTGAAAGGAGGCAGTAGTTTTCCCAGTATAAGATCAGAGGTGCATGCTGGGTATGATGTTTTAAATATTACTTGATCTTAGAAAAAAAAAAATGAAGCTGGACTCAAAATTCTAGGTCATGAAAGGGTTGTGGACAGTTAAGCAGTGTCTCCTAATCACTTGCCTGGCTGTTGAGAGTTTATTTATAAAGAAGTTTCTCAGAGTTCTACCTCATGCTCTGTTTCTGCATCTTGCTCTTAGCAAAGCCATAAAGAGTCTGTAGCTAAAATTGCTCTGAGGCACTTTCTGAAGAGTCCTTGTGATGCTCTGACTGAGATAGTTTGGTCTGGCTCAGAAGAGAACAGATGCATCACTTGGAGTGGGGTGAGATGACTCTGTGCTTCCCAGCACAGCTGGCTCTGGGGACAGAGCACTCCTGGGGGTTCATCTGGTAGCAAAGCTGCCCTGGGCTCTGTCTGCTACATGCAAGTCCCAGCTGTGTTCTCCATTCTGAAGTGACTGTGAAAGACTAAAGGCTGTGCCCTACCTGGGGAAGCATTACCCCGTCAGCCCTCAACTTCACAATCTAGGGAGTCCTTAAAGATACTTGCATTTACTTGGAAATGTGCCTGCAGTTGCAGAGTGGCTCTGCAAGGTTTCTATACCAAAACCATAATCTTCGTTTCTAAGCCATAAAACATATGATATTTTATTTAAGATAAAACCCTGTCTCTGTCCCTGCTCTTCTGATTTAAGGCTCTGATCTCTATTCTGTGCCATGATGAATCACTGGCAGGAGCCATTCTTAGTTGTTCAAAGTTTTCAAAGAATCCTAAGTTTCCCTGCTCCACCCTCCTGTTCATACATTTGTGTTACCTTCCTAGGTTCTCTCATCCTCAACTCACAGCTTACCTTTGTTAAGCTAACTTTTGTTAAAAGTGCTTAACCTTGGCAACACACATGATTTACTACTGCTCTGGGGAACAAAAGCAAAGGGCAGGCAGGTTTCATGCACAGTAGGCAAATTATTTCAATCATTGCAAAGTTTCATAATATCCAGGAAATACCCCCATGTTTCTCAGTACGGCTTCTGAGTTCAGGGAAAAACACAGGAGACTTTCTACCATGTTCCTTGTGTTGCCTCATATAAGTAAATGAGATCAAATGGAGAATAAGATAATTGGGAGAAAAGCATGTTTAAAAGAAGCTGCCATCCTCAAAACTAGATACAAGTGGAGACTGTCCTGCCACCAACCTCCTGTCTACCTTGTGTGTCTCGCTGATCTGGTGATCGTCCTTCCTGCACTGGGTGCTTGGAATAAGTAGGGCATTAAAATAGTGTTAGCTGTGCAAACTTTTCACTGAGGAAGCAACGCCTGATTTAGGTCTGAGCAATGCAGGGACTCTGGTTTAGGAAGTAACTAGAGAAGCAACACTTTGTATAATAGATATTGCACTACATTGTATAATAGATATTGCACTACATTGAATTAGGCATCTTTAAATGAACGAAAACCCTTATGTAGTTGATTTTTGTGTAACCCAATGAAGAACTACATAAAAATGAGGAAGCTTGTTTAAAAAGAACACCTAAATGGTAAAATGGACACTGGGATTGCTAGAATATAAGCTCAGTTTTAAGGTGCTATGTGTTTATGCTGAGCCTTTGTTTAAATAGGGCCAAGAAGCCAGCGAGCTTCAACAGAAAAATGAAGGAGGTGGCTAGAGATAAGAGAGTATTCTTCAAAAAATGGTGTTCAAATAAGAAAAATGGAAAAGATTATAAATGCTGACAAGTTAAATATAAAGCTAAAATAAGGCAAGCCAAAACAAGACACTGAAGAACAATTTGCTAAAGGCATAAAAGCCACTAATAAGTTTTTTTTCAAGTGTATGAGAGGCAAGGCTCCTGCCTGAGTCTTTAGGGCCAGCTGATGATCGAGCTGTAAAAGGAGCACATGAAAGATAATGTTGCAGCAAAGCTGTATCAGTTCTTTTCCTTATTGCTTACAAAGGTGCCTAGGGAGGTTCCCACACAGGAGCTTCTTTATGGGGAATGATTACGAGAAACTGCCTCAAAATCAAGCATCAGAAAAATGACTTCTAGTATAAATTGATACAATGAACAAATTCATTAGGGTCGGTCAGGACTCTAGGATGAATACCACAGTGACTTGAATTGCCAAAATCATCACATAAAATCTGCATCAGTCTGAGAGATAAATAGTAATAAATGTGATCCAGTTTTTATGGTGCTTATTTTTCTAGGTGCTTGTTTTTCCCAAGGTATCTGCTACTGGTCACTGTCAATAATAGCAGATGGAGTCTAGTCAAGACAGTAAAATGATTTCTGTGTTGCACTGCACTAAGACTATAACTTCCTCCTTGAAGTTTGCTCAACTTTCAAGAGCACAGATTTTCTGAATTTAAGTTACTCTAGAGTTCATGAGTTTAAATAAAAGGAGTCAACTTATTCATGCAGCAGATCCTTGTTTATATACTTAAGCTTTAACATCAGCCCTGGCAATAGCATAAAACACAATCAGATTGTATTTGTGGAGCAATTATTCTTGCCCTGTGTAATTACTGGTCCCTCAGATAAAATCTCAAGCTACTTTATTGAAGCTGGGAATTGAAACCACAGAGAGAATCAGCTATCTATGTACATCAATAAAGCAGTCCGTTAATTATTTCCACCTACTCAACTTGAGAAAATTACCATACTAATGCCTCTGGATAACCACGTGACCTGCTCTGCTTCCACATAAAAGACACAAATGTAAAGTCATAAAGGCTTTGAGAGATAAATCAGGGACACCAAAGAAATGACAGAGTATAGAATGACATTCATGTAAGTAATTGGTCACAGAAATCTCCAGACTGCAGTAATATTAGACAATATCACAATGGTTTCAAATTTGAGAACTGAAAGTATTCTGATTTCTTTTTAAGAAGCAAAAAGTTGATAGCTGAAATATATCCTCAAGAGTAAAACAGCATTACCATTATTCAAAAGATGATAAATATTAAAATTCTTCATCAATAAATCTTGAAACATACCAAAAAAATGAAAATTGTGAAGAACTCTAACAGCATCATATTACACAGTCCTAATTTCATACTGGTCCATTCAAATGTCATCCTCCCTCTGTATGAAGGATTCTCAATGACAGGAAAAGTTCAACAACTGCACTGGCCAAATGAGAAAAGAACAGAAAACTGGAAGGGGGAAATGAGGAGTTAAGATTCTGCAAAGACTTTTTAATTCTTCTTAAAAGTGTTAATTTTCTGCTATGCCTTTAATAGAGACATCCTGCAATACCCTCTTCAGTTTACCTTTTAAATTATAGCTGCTTATTTCTGCCTAATTAAACATTTTCTTCAATTAGGAGTATTACCTGGAAAAAAGTATTTAGCAATCACAATTAGTTACCTCTAACCTTGCAAAGCTTTTGCTTATTTTCCATCTACACATTTGGGATATCAGGGTAGAAAACACTACCACATCTTTCATTACACTGATTAAACCAGACTAATTCACTTTTATAAATTATGTTAATCTTAGGGTAAAGAGCAGTTATACAACAGTATGTAATTAGATTTTTCTCTGCCACACTGTGGTGAGTTAACACATATCCTGAAATTATAGAATCAAATACTACTTTAATGTTTCCCCAAAACATCGGTCAGCTGCTTAAAAGGTACTTATAGATGCTTTTCATATTATCTCTTCTTTTTGCACTATTAATATGGCAGGAGTAGGAAGGGGTTTATTTATAGGCAGAGGTATATCCAGGTCCAAACTAAGCAACTTCAGTAATGATCTTCCAGGACCACTGTTACTACTAGTCTGAAAATATAACGTATGTGTCTCTCTCATTCCAATCAAAAGGATATACAGTCTTTGGAAAAACTGTCTTTCTGTGTAATGGTAGTGAAGTCCCTGCTGCTGAAAGGTTTAGCATAACTATGTCAAGAAATGGAAATTAAAACAGTTTAAAGGACAGTTTGGTTTAAAGGTTAAAAAGAAACTGGGATGTTGAGTGGAGTTGGCACAGATTGCTCATTAGACTGTCAGTCTTGGGGAGAGGAAATCCTTCTTGGTAATAGAGCTGTAAATGCAAAAGGGGAGGGGAGGAGAGGAGAGGAAGGCAACACCCTCCCCCTCTTGTCTCAACACGAGACACTGAGCATGCACGTGGACTGCGTCAGTGCCTGTGTCTGCCATTCAGTCATACGTTGGGCTCCCTTATTATGTCTGCCAGTGCCTGGGATGCTTGTATGAGTAACTAGCTGCATCAATTACTTGCCACTCAGCTGGCAGTTTCTAATCAAGTCTGGTCAGTCCCTCAGTCATCAATCACTGCCAGGGTTCAACAGATTCCCCTCGAAGCAGGCAAAGAACAAGTTGGCAATCACAACTGACTAAGTTTGCCTGACAGTCATTGTAATTTGGGGGGTGGAAAAGAGGGGGAGTTTGGCCTGGATTTAAATGTAGACTGAAAGGGAAAAAGATGAAATGCAAAAAAGCTGTGATGGTTGTTCTGCCCTTTAAATAGGGCTTTGCACTGGAATGCAGGAAACCCAGGTTTTGAGCTATCGTATGATCTCTAAAAGTAACCTTTCCTCTTCATGTTTCTTCACCTTTCGTTTTTCTGTTTGTGCTGTGGTTCATGCTGTAAAACTGGGGACTTTGGCTGTTACTATTAAAATTAATGACTGTTCTGAGGCAGGGTGAGTAAGATCTAAGGTTTTAAAGAAGATCCAGAAGAGAAGTGAAGAAAACTTCACATAGATGAAATTGGAACACAGGAGAAAGTTGTTCAGAGAAAAGTAATTTGGAACTTATTGTTTTAAGGAAAGGGGAAAGACTGCTTATCCAGCAGATAACTTGAGCTCTGTTCTGTAGATGCAGCTTTATTTTAATGTTTTTGGGATACTATCGATCCTTTTGCTGAAAAATATAAATGGAAGAAGGAACATAAAAATTACAAAAGACACCATATTTATTCTATCAAAAGTGCTATCCCAGTGCTTCACAGCATATTGTTACTAAAACAAACATAACCCTCAGGTAGTAAGTTGGAATTTAACTATTTCTTGCCAAATTCGGTATATGTCTGCATCTGTTAGCACTTCCTTTGTTAGGATGAATATAATGAGCATCGCATCCTGAAACTACAGGGCATTAAGGGATTCAGTTTGGAGAAGGCAGGCACTGAGGCATAAGGGTTATGTGTAAGGAGCATCCAGTAAGGGTTAACCAGTCCCATTCTCCAAAACATTTGTGTTTGTGACAGTGGCCTCTTGAGAATTACTTGTAGCTATGTACTACTTCGGCTTCCCACAAGACTCTTACAGCTAATGACAGCAAGTAATACAGAAATGTCCTGGCTCTGCTGACTTGCAAAGACAAGTGAGGAGCAAGCACAGAGTTCACCACTGAGTGCTGCAGTTCATATCTGTAATGACAGTTCAAGACAGAAACACTGATGTTCTGTGCTCTGGTATTTTCTAGAGTAATCAGATTTCTCTGACCCCATTCCACAGGGCTCTGGCCCTGCCTGGGGATGCTGTCTCCACAGTGAGATTACCAAAACTCTGTAACTTTCTTCTTGGAAAGGCCAGAAGTCCTTAGAACAGCTGACTCGATGCACTTACTCACAGGCTGAAAAAAAGTTGTCTGGGTAATACTGATCTCTTAGAAGTCCAACGTGGTGCTGCCAAGCCACAACTCTAAACAGAGGCATTACTGCAAAATATTTTGGAAAGAAAAGAAACTTTGGCCTCTCCTCAGCTGTTACATCAAACTATCCAGCTAACTGCTGTCCAGTCATTGATCTTTCACCGAGTGATCTACTGCTTTTCCTAACTGCAGTTACACTCTGAAGATCTGATATTTCTGATAAGGAAGAATCTAGTCACTGCTTCCTTGCTAACACGTACATATAACATGTGGCACGCAGCCTCTGCAGATAAGCTGCTGCTGTGCACAGAAGCCAGCTTAATTGTTACCTAGGAAAACCTGCATGTTTAGGGAGAAACTAGCTCTCTTGTACCAAGTGATTCAGCTGAAATACTCCTGGGATGTTTCCGCTACCCTCTGTGCACAACAGGCAGAAGCAGAAAAGGCTCAGTGGTCCCTCTGACTCAGGATGAACCTGGCTGCATGGGAGTCCCAATAACTAAGGATCTTCTAGAGGAATCTCACTTGTCTTCCCCCTTCCTCCTGACAACAGTGTTTGTATCTTACTGGTCTCTACAATGTTTGACAAACTCTTTACAGAGCAATACTGTCTGAGATGTAAGGGGATAGCTGAGTGCAAGGGTAATCTTTTGGTTGATGCCACTTTATCTGATTTCTGTATTCTGTGTGCACACCACGGGACAAATAAACTGCATAGGAAATGGTTTCCTACCCAACAAATCCTTGCATCACTAATCAGCTGAATGTCAGGTGGTAACTAGTATAATGAGTGTAAGGCTGGTCATTATTGGCCTAATTTTCAGAAATGCTGAGATGCATTCTCTGAAATTGGGTGACAACAGGGGAAGATGGGAAAGGATTCACTTTTTCTTTAAAAACTGGGCCACTTATCTGAAAATTCTATCAGTGTAGTGTCTAGTCCAGAAAAATCCTCTATGAACAACATAAATACTGAGTAAGTTCTTAAAGAGGAAAGAAACTGCACTGGTACAAGACTATCTGCAAATTCCCTACAAACTAGAGAAGAAATGAAATTATTCATCTTCACCAAATGGCTAAAATGTAACAAATAGCTGGAGAGACATCTCACGGTATACACATCTTCCCTCTTCAAACTCCAGACCTGCTTCTGCTTGTTACAGCTATTCAAGTGGGATTGTCCATGGTCCTATTGGCTTTTGTAGCAAATGCAAGGCAAATACTACATGCTTACTCAAGTTTTTGCATACCTATTATTCAAACAAGTTTTCTGGTTTTAATATCCTTTATGAACTTGCCATTATTAGGAACTCCTCTACCATTGGATTAATTGCCATATGTGTTGCTCAAATATACTGCAATTTTTTAATGACAAGGTCGTATTTCAAACCTTTTGGTCCGTTAATGCATTCAGTTTTGAATTCTGCTGTGAATCCGAGCTTCCAAACAACCTTGCTGATCTCGCTGAGGCTGCTTTTGGACAGAGATACAGCAAATGAAACTGCTGAGTTCTGCTGTCAGTGAGGAAACATTTTGCAAATATATTGCTTTTCACAAGGCTGTGAAGGTTCTTAAATACTCACCTAAGTGTGTATTTAATCATACCAGTAAGTGCTTTCTCATTTACTTTGAAGTTTCTGCATTTGCAGTCAAATACAGAGGAACGTTCTGCAGCACTCCCATCAGACAGGCTAACTGGGAAGGTTCTCAAGCTGGTGTTGTCTGCAAACAAACAGAAAAACCCACCCACCCCTCCTCCAATCCCCCCCAAAAATAGACGGGGAAAAAAAAAGCAAATAAATACTCTAGGCATTGCTTGGGAGTGGAGAAAGGGAAGAGAGTGCTGGATGCAAGGGAAACAGATTTGGGCAGGAATCTACAAAGCAGTGCAGGGAGGGGCAGTACAGAGTGTGGAGGCAGTGCGTAGGTGAGGCACGTTGCACACTGATCCACTGCCATTCTACATACTTGGTAAAAAATGAAGATAGCATGCAAGTTTCAGCAGCTACAGGATTCAGCCTGTAGGGTCTGAAATTTATGTTGAACTTAGCACAGAATACAGGTTTTGATCTCTACTCTCATGTCCTTTTCCTTTCTAAATTTTAAATCAACACTCTGCAAAAAATAGGTAAATATATATATGTATCTTAGCTACATTACAGGTACTAGATCTTTGCTGTTAAGAAATCAAAGTATGTAAGACCCGGACATGCATGATTTTTTTAACGCTTGAATTTGTTTAAGAAAAGGCCTTCTCAAGTGCTACAATATATTATTAAATCAGAAGTGGTGAGTTAAACCATGCCAAGGCATTGTCATAACTATTCCATCTAAAATTAGCCACCAGAGGGCAGATCGTATTCTTAAAGGCTTTGCACGTTGTGCCAAGGATCTGAAATGGGCAGGACCTGATTAGTGCCTCCCCTGAGTTCAGTGTCTTCAATCTCCTTGTAAATGGCTCTTCTATGGATGGGGGAGGACAGGCAAGGGATTACATAAAGGAGCCAGAGGAGGGCAAGCATGGAGGCCAGGCAATAAAGCAGGGCTATGCATCGCGGCAGTCTCCCAGCTGCTGGCAGCAGGCCAGTAGCTACAGGACTGAGCATCAGGTCAGAGAATAGACCCACAGGACAGGCTGCTCAGACAGGACTACTTGAAAACAGCTCAAGGAGACTGTTAGTGTAAGCCAAAGTGCCAGAACATTATGGATATTCTAAAGATGGAGGCTAAAGGAACTATCTCCTCTCAGTGTTGTAGGGCAACGCTACCGTACCCTTGTGTGCTGCTATTGCTGTTTCTAATCTGATTGTGCCTGATCTCACTGTTAACACATACATGTAAAGACACAAAGAGCGACTCCCCCAAATTGCTTTGGAAGCTTCTGACTGCAGTAAAACGCACAACTCCATCTAGCAATTGAATCATAAGATCAAATTTGCTCTGAATGCATCAGCAAGAATTGATGCAGGTAACAGGCAAGGAGTGAACGCTCCCTCTTGATGTAAGACAGGGTTTGGAAACGTGCTGCTCTGCTGTCATCAGCGCATGAAAACGGAAGTGCACCGCCTTGATGCGGAAAGCCAACAGGAGTAACGGAGTTGTGAATATCAGGTGTGTGCTCAAGGTTAGATCAAATAGCCACTGCAAGGAGAACCCTCTATTATTTCCAACTAGCAACTCCACAAACAATGACTGAAAAGGTGTTTAGCACAGCAGTAATCTTTCCAGAACCCTTCCTTAGCTAACTTTTCTTAAGCTGTGGGTGTGTATGCACATCTCATACTAGTGTCAATCAGAGCACTACAAAAAATGCTGCTCATCTGACCGGTGCTGGCAGGTGGCATAAGTTTGTAAGGCAATAACCATGTGACATTTTCTTTCTGTGGCTTGCAATGACTTGTTTCAGCTTGTGAAAAATGACAGCAGCAAGCACACTATTTATGTGAGAAATACAGCAGCGCGTGAGCATCTTCCAATCTGCAAGGTAACTGCTCCGCCTTGAAGAGCACCACAGCAGCACCCAATACATTTTAGCAAAGCGGTGGAGAAACTAGTCAGAGGTGCCATGCACAGAATGCAGAATTGTAAAATCTCTCACAGGCACAAAGGCCATAATCTACTTCCCAGTGTGTCACGGGGAGAACAGAGGGCTCGTAGCTCTAGAACACTCCTGACAGCCTATTTCTCTCTGCCAGAGACTGTAACAGCTCAGAAGGAATGAGCATCAATTGCTTCCAAGGGAGACATGTAAAAGATAATGTATGTTGCCTTTTTGGCAGCAAAGATTCACCGGAAGATAGTGCCTTGGAGGCTTTATTACTTGTGACCTTCACACAGAATGGAATACATCTTATTTTCTGAGTAATTTCAGCCTGTGGATATAGCATTCGATGGTCTTTCTAGCAGTAGAAGAATAAAATCACACCTTCCTTGAGAAAAAGAGGTCTAGGAAGAAAAGTGTTAAATCGTTACATCCAGATGGAGTAGAAAATTTATGGCCATGCACATGGAAAAGGCTGCAAAGATGACTAACGTCAAAAGTACCTTCTTCTGGATCCAAGCTCTTAAATCAACTCTAAAATTAATTACGAATATGATTATCAAATATACCAGGTAATCCAAAACAACATCGCTTAGAGTCAAAATCTGTAGCCTCATAATCACTGAAAATATAAATTTAAGTTGACCTCTGTCACAGGCTTGCTAATATTTGTAGAAATCAAAATATGAACAGAGTAATCCTGGAAATAGGACTAGTTGAACTAGTTAATTGTAATTCCTTAGGCTTTGGAACTACCAGCTCTTAACCTTTCCTACCTAATTTTTTTTGAAGAAAAAAAAACTCTTCTGACTTAAGTTCCCACTTGATTTTTCAGTTTTAATTTGCATTAGTTGAATAAACATACTGAAGGAACCATTCTCTCTGACCCGACAGAGAAACTGGACCTGTCAAAAAGGTCATGTAGAATTGTAACAAAGTGGTTCCATGTATTGGCCAGTATCTTCCATCAGTGCACCACTCTGGCTTTAACACTAGCAAAAAATGAAGTACTCCTTTTTAAACACAAATTATATTAGCTGATTTGAATACATTCAGTGTTAGTTGACATTATTTCAATTTGCACTCTCAGTAAAAGAGTGAACACAAACTGTGTTATTCATGAATATAATGCTTATTTTTCTATAACAGCCTTATGTGTTTTAGGTATATTGCAATGTGCTTTAGTATTACTTATGCGCTTCTAGTAGAAGTAATATCCGGAAGGCTTAGTAAGTACAGATTAGCTATCTTTAGTGTTCTTGCTTCTGTTTAAACTTCCTCTAACACAAACCATAGCTAAGTCAGTAATCATAGATCCTATTAAAATTGCCATGTACAAATACCCATTCACTATAGATGAAGTTTACTCTCAACAAGTTTTTCCAGTATGATCTGACCAAATAAAGAAAAGTAAACACTGGGCTTAGAATCAAAATTGTATTTCTTTCAAGTTTACTTAACCGAGTTTCTGCACTGTCCCAGGCAGACAGGAAATGGAAGGATTTTTTGAGACTTGACAGGACATATAGAATTTTTTTCTCTTAAGAAAAGCTTTCTATCTTGATCTCTCACAACAATACATACAATGACTTTTCTGTCTGAGCTTTAAGAAAGGTATTTCAAGAATCAAAACAATTCAGTTCCTACCCTGCTTTTCAAACAGTTGTAGAAATTTTGCTGAACTGTAGTGGTACACATTGAAATAAAAATCCCTCTTGGTTTGTATTCAGCTTAGCAGAAGAGCAACAGTGGTTTAGCAACTACAAACTATGTGCAGTGACTAAAGTTACTCCAGTCTGCGTGCCTTTCTTCTTTAACAGAAAAGACTGAATATGTTATGAGGAAAATGGAAAGCGCTTATTTCAGAAATATTTTCTAAGTAAAAAGTTGAACATGAATCACAAGACCTTAACAAAACAAACCAACCAATTCCTCGTGGTTAGCAACATTGTCTTCCTAAAGTCTTAACTGTACTACCCAGAATTACCCTGCTATTTAATTGTGGTGCAAGAGAAACAGGGCAAAGTCTGAGTCTCACAGTTAGGCAATTGTCATTGGAAGCTTCACCTACATCAATAGTGATGCTTTTTCTTTGTTCTGCACTATTAGCTGTTGTCAGCTAGGGTAACAGATATATCTATTATGCTGCCGAAGGAAACCAGCAGAGCAATATAATGACAATTCCTGGACCACTTATAACCAGCCTACCACCTAATGTACAAGAGGAGTATTAATTTATTTTCTGTAGCATTAACTGTGGCCAATTTAGTAAGAAAATGGTCTCTATACATCATTTCTTGGGACTTGGCCCAGTGATCTGCTGCTCAGTCTTAGGATGTGAAGTAATACGTCTTGCTATATTTGCGTGCGAGATGTTTCAGAACATAACAATGACTCGTGTTCTTGTTACTCCACTGATTTGCTATGATTGTGATTTTTAGTAATAATCACTCTTTTGAAACTTCAGTGTAATGATTTCAGTGGCAACACGTCTTAAGTTTCAAAATCTTGACAGCTTCAAAAGGAAACAATTTGAGCACTGAATATTTCCTAACAAGAAAGAAGTAGCTAACAATAGTAAATTATCTGGCTTTGCAGAAAACAGTTTTACTCTCGGTGATTCAAAATGGATGTCTTGCAGGTTTTTTGGTGGACAAACATCCCCAGTTTTAGATTATCTAAAGTTCCCTCTTGTTTCTTCTTTTGTGTGTGTTTCAAAAAAATTTTGATCATTTCTTCAGCAAAACATGCTTCAACATTTTGTTTCCTCAGAAAAGCCACAGTTATCAAGTTATCCCTTTCTTTTCTGGCTGAAACATTTTAATAAAAATAAAATCAGTGCTTGCAGTTAAGTGCTTCCCTGAATTACAGACACATTCTGAATACACATTGCTTGCCAAAAGATACTAAATAAATTATCCACATCTAATTCCAAATTTATGCTTAATGTCTTTTACAATCCCTGAAATTCCCCCTCTAACTTCTGCTTTTTGGCATGTTTCATGCACGTTCTATTTTTACTAGGTAGCATATAAAATCGACGTGGTCACAACCTTTCAAACAGGGGGAATATTTGCAGGCAGCTGAGGAAGAATCTCTGTTTTTGCTCACACAATTGAGTTTGCCCGTTTTCAGTTTCTCTTCCTTCAAAAAATACACTCCAACTTGCAGAACGAAAAACTCCATAAACTGTAACCTCTGGGAAATTTCTTCTCCGATACCATCTGAAGCTGCTTGCTGCCATCATTGGTGGAAGGATTTTGTGATGCATTTTAAATCAAAAGTTCCTATGAAATGTTGTCTGGATAAAGCAGTTCAGATGGACTGCCTAATGTACAAGTCCACAGCAGTCATCATAGACCTGCCTGGGTATCTCCAAAGACACCAGTGGTTATGAAGTCTCCAGTTCCAGAAATTTCTTTGA
>WAAD01019063.1:8516-25320 GCA_013389945.1 Fregata magnificens | reverse complement strand
GTGGACAAATGCCATCTATATGTCAAGAAAAACCTCGTGAAAACCTACTATGTGTAGCACTTATGCTAAAACCTGCCAACTTTCATCAAAAATTTATGCAGTTCTGATGCAAAATCATCTGTCCAGACTTAGCCTGGAAAGCTCGTGAATCTCTTCTCTTCAGTCTCTCCCCTAGCCTGCACTGAATTTCAGTCTTGTTAGGAAAACCAAATGCAGGCGAGTTTTACACAGTCTAGGCATGGACATTTTCCGTAGGTCTCAAATTCACTTTTCCCAGTCCAATGTAAGTCTCAAAAACAAGTTGCCCCATCAGTCTCATCAATGAAAAGAATTCTGCAGAATTTATCTGAGAAAAATAAAACAAAAAAAGGCTCAGAGAATGGTAATACCCTCAAATAGGATCCAAACACTTTGGTGAACACCAGGTAACTACAACTCTCTTCTACAGTTCTCAAACTTTTGCTCTGTCTTCTCTTACTGTATTGATCTGCATTTTGCATTCAGCGTCGTGTCCACCAGTGTTATTTTGGGCTCTCTCAGCTTTATGTATAGCCAAGTGAATGTACAGGGTGGAACACTAGGAATACAGGGTTAATTATTTGTATATATGTCAGTATTTGTAAAACATTAAACACTAATGATTTGCTCCCTGTGTTCTGGGATCACAGGGAGAAGTAATGGAAGGCCATCTGAATTAGCCAGTCTTAAAAGAATGTCCTACTGCGGACAAAGATCCAGCATCAATCAGCTAAACCTTGTGTGACTGTTAGATAGGCATTTAGGCACCTGAATTACTAATAATCAGAATGACACTTTGGACAGTAATTATTTCAGAACAAACGTTCATACCCTGTGACAGATTTCTAAGCAGAGCTGGTATAGTACTACATGTTCCANTAGTCAAGTTCTCAGATTAAGATTTACCCCATGATGCATCCCGTTTATCAAAGGCTCAGACAGGGCTGAAATGTACCTGCGTGCAGATTAAAAGCTCAGCATGTGCCTGGAGTTTGGCTTTGGAAAATATNAATTCACTTCCCTGGAACAATTATTAATGTCTCCAAATTAGAGAGAGATAAACAAGTGGGTTAGTACAGCATGAAGCCGTCAAAGAAGGGCTATAGTTTAATTTTTGGAGCTCTGTAAAGATAGAAGATGTGCCAAGTGTTTTCCATCTCTGCATCTTCACTCTAAAAACTGCTGTCAAACCCCAAATTCTACCTCTTCAGCTGCTTGTCTATCAGATTTAGTATCAATTAAATTAGTTTTCGAGTTTGTAAAGGTAGCCTTGAGAGAAGCATGCTTGTGAAATGCTTTGAAGTCACCAAAAGCTGTAATTGCTAGTGGTGTTATTACTATTGTGTAAATTATAATAAACCTTGACATTTCAGGCATGGGCTAGAAATCCTTTTCTCTCCTAACACTTAAATTCATTCTCAGTCCTCCTCTTTTTATCATTTACACATTACACAGAACGTTGCTCAGAGAGGTCAGGGTAACTGAGACAGCTCTAAGTCCCGGAACAAGGACACAGAGGAATTGAGAAATAACGCCCTCCTTTCTTACCTCCTCCTGCTCCTACATCATTTTCCCTCGCTTCATGTGACTACTTAAAGCTGCTGTTAGCCCTTTGTAACCTGGGCAACAGAATCACTATCACATGAACTAAGGGAAAGAAAAAGAAAAGCAGAAGAGAGGGGCAAATCCCCCAAAACACGTTTTGATGGCCTCACCTATTAGAAGGAGCTTTTCCTTTGGCTGTAATGTACTTTAAAAGTCAAACCAGTACACTTAGAAAGCAACACTAAAGTGATGGAAGAGACACAAAGCATTGACTGAAACAACTACAAAGTGAGCTCAGCACTAAGGTCACACAGTCTGCAACACAGCTGTACCTCCTGCAGGGCTTCTGCCATAAGGGCTCAACACACAGCTCAGCTCAGCATGCCTGCTTGGGTCTTACATTCCAAAAAACAGAAGTCTTTGGAAAGGTTTATGCTACAGCCACCCATCCTAGAAGATCTAAACAATGTGGATAGCCTGGTTCATCATGGAACAAACTGGTCTGGCTCTGTAACATCCACAGCACTGGTGGCGTTCACTTTATTACCATGAAGCACCCTGACTGTGGGAAAAATGAAACTGACCTCTATTCTTGTGCATGGTCTGCCTGCTAACTCAAATAAAATTACAATAAAGGTCAGGAGGCCAGCTGTTCTGCCCCTAGCAATAGAGGAGGGCAGGCATGACAGGTGAAAAAGACAGGAGGAAAATGTAAACTGAATGTTGCATGGAAACATCTATGTTTGCAATAGATTAGTTCTTTTCTAGTATATCCAAAGAGCTTTGAGTGAAGATTAGGTTTAATGAACTCATTTCCTTGATTCATGAAATATAATTACTGTCACATGAAGTATTTTTCCTATGTAATAGGAAAACAGACTTTCATTTCTAGTTCCAGCTGATCTAAAAGTTGTTCACTGTATGGCTTTGGGCAGAATAAGAAGCTAAATTACCTGAGTAGCACAAACATACTGTGTTACCTAAGAGTGTGATCAAACAGATGGAAATCTCCATATGCCACGTCCCCTCAAAGAAAATCTTATGAATTTTAATAGTAAAGGCAAAACTTTATATGATTTCTCTGAACTGTACTGTATGTTTTAATAGCCAACCAGAGCCATGCTAAAAGATCCAACGCTTCAAAAATAAACGAAGAGGCAATAGTTCTCGAGCAAACTGCGCTTGTGCTTAGGGTTGTAAGAAAGTCTTGACAGAACCATACAGAAACCTTTAATTTTATCCCTATTAAGTGATATTGGACACAAGGACTTCTGGGTTATTGATTTCAGTTCCCTGCTCTTGGACAACTCAGAACATAAACAATTGCTATATATAATCACTATATATATATATATATATATATATATATAATCATATAATATAATCATATAATCCTTTCATATACCGACCAAGGTCCACCTGAAAATCATTGTTTTTTCCTCTGCTACTTGCTATTCAAACACCGTTTCAGAAATTCAGTCTTTGATGATCAAGACGCTTTTTATCCCAATGATTTTTCTTTTAATTGCCGTGTCTTTTTGGACAAAAACACAAAGAAACAACTCCTGCCCCAAAATCTTCGCTTGGCTGCTGCTAATCTACTGATTCTGTAGCTAATTAGCATGTAGTTCACTAGTCTTTGGCAAAAGTAATTGCAGCATTTGTGATCCACTGCATCCTATTTAAAGAGTACCTGATATAGACTGGATAGGTTTATGACAACACCTATTTATTGCTGTTGCAATTCACATAATGAATAATAACATACTGTAAACAGAGCTAGTTAGTCCATATTCAGAAGAATCCAGATTATTCACTACACTATTTCCAGAGCACTTATCCTGCAACAGTAGCACAACCATGTTGTTGAAGGACACACTGGATTTACAAATGAAACAATTCAAAACAACTCTGCATAATGAGACATTTCTTTCTTTGTCTTCATATACGAAACTTCCTGTTTGAATCTTATCCAAGTTTGATAATATATCCAGGTGGCTAGACAAAGGACAAGAAGATATTAACCATGTGTTGGGGCCTGCAGATAACAAATAATGACTTGATTTATAAAATGAAGCTATAAATGAGCCTAAAGGTCAATAAACTCTTATTTTAGTACTTCATGCCCATCGAACATACCTCTAGATTTTCCATCTGTGTTAAACTTAGCACAGCCAATAATTCTATTAACTTTAGAAAAAGATACATGCCAACACATAAAGGTCCAAGACTTCAGATAGAAGTCTGTCATTTGTTATAATGAACTGAACTTCCTGAAATTGCTAGTTGGATGCCTATTTGACTGGTTAAAACCAAAGAAATAATCTTTTTAAGGAAATCTTCCAAGTTAGCTGGAAAGCAATTTTGTCAGGAATGCACAGTGGTGGGGGGCATCACCAGTGACAAGGAGCAAGAGCAGAGTGGTCTTCCATTCTAAGGGGAACATTCCACTTTTAGAAAAGCATCGAGCATTGTTTTCAAGACTTTGTTTTAGAACTAGATTCCATGACCACTATAAATTACATAATTTTAAAATGCTTACATTGAATTGTTTTTAATATACTTTGCACAGACCATGATTGTAATTTTTCTTTATTGCTCCTCATATCCACTCCTGTTGATACTGGCTTATAAGAAGAACTGAACTGCTCATGGAAAAAAAGTAGCCACTCCTTATCACCCAGGTGACCACGAAGCTGCTTCTGCCAATTTCCTTCAACAGATCATCCAACAGCCAGAACAGCCACTCCTATTCACTTTTATGTATGACCTCAGACTTCTAATTATTAGCATATTTTGCTGGAAAGTAGCTCTGCTGAGAAGGACCTGGGAGCGCTGGTGGACAGCAGGCTGATCATGAGCCAGCACTGTGCCCTTGTGGCCAAGGAGGCCAACGGTATCCTGGCGTGCATCAAAAGGAGTGTGGCCAGCAGGTCGAAGGAGGTTATCCTCCCCCTCTGCTCGGCCCTGGTGAGGCCACATCTGGAGTACTGTGTCCGGTTCTGGGCTCCCCAGTTCAAGAAGGACAGGGAACTGCTGGAGCAAGTCCAGCGGAGAGCTGCAAAGATGATCAGGGGACTGCAGCACCTCTCTCATGAGGAAAGGCTGAGAGACCTGGGTCTGTTCAGCCTAGAGAAGAGAAGACTGAGGGGGGACCTTGTTACTGCTTACAAATATCTGAAAGGTGGGTGTCAAGAGGATGGGGCCAGACTCTTCTCAGTGGTGCCCAACGACAGGACAAGGGGCAATGGGCACAAATTGGAACACAGGAAGTTCCAGCTGAACATGAGGAAAAACTTCTTTACTGTGAGGGTGACAGAGCACTGGAACAGGCTGCCCAGAGAGGTTGTGGCATCTCCTTGTCTGGAAATATTCAAAACCTGCTTGGACGCAGTCCTGTGTACCCTGCTCTAGGTGAACCTGCTCAAGCAGATGGGTTGGACAAGATGATCTCCAGAGGTCCCTTCCAACCCCAACCATTCTGTGATTCTGTGATTTTACTGCTTTCCGTTGGACTCTTATGTTGTGGATCAGGCAGTTGTCTATGCTTAATTTATTCTAGGTGGAAAGTATTACCAATTAATTGTATGAAAGACACTACTAAAATAAGATTTGGGTGACCCTTACATTCATTGTAGCTACTGTTTGGCCCACATATAAACTGGAACAAGAGGTCCTTACAAGCTTTGCTCCTGTCTGGTTACAAGAATGCTCTTACGGAAGCTCTAATGTTTTTGAAGGAAAATATACAATTAAAGGCAATAATGCCTGAAAATGAGCTCTTTCCTTAAGAGTCATGCAGAGTTACACAGTACTGAAGCACAGCAAAGTATGAGGAGACTTTCACTTGAGCACCACTCACTTGAATGGTTCCCTGGTGCCAAAATTAAAAGGCACAGCTTTGAGCAGCCTCAACAGTGCTTCAAAGTATGTCAGGCTTTCTGTTAGGTATCAAACCAAAGTAGGGCCTACAGCCAGCACTTTCACAGTAGTTGAATCTGGATGATATTGAGCGTTGTTACAGATCTTTGGCCAAATTTCATTCTGGACAAATGTTCATCGTAGAACAGCCCAGGTTGGAAGGGACCTTGAAAGATCATCTGGTCCAACCTTTTGTGGGAAAGGAGTTATGGTCCTCCACAGAAGTACAGCACCTCTAATGTGAATGATTAATTCTGTCCACCTCAAGTGAACAGTTGTCTTTAAAAGAAATGTACATGTATATATTGTCTTTACAATATGTCTCAGTTAACACTTAACTCAGAAAGTGCCATAATGTCATACTGGTGTTTCAGGACAATATGCATGTCTCAGCATGCATATTGGAAAGCGTGGCTTAGATTTCTGCTTATCTGTGGAAGATTCACCATCAGTAGTTACACTGTCAAAGAGAACAGAAGCAAACTAGAAAAACTTGAAAACTGCTGAAAAGTTGGTTAATTTTGGAAAAGGCTTTGTCTGAAAGGAAAGAGGAAGAAAAAGGATGCCGATATGAGGCAAACTTAAGCTAGTTACCACAATTATTCCACAAAACGGCACTGTAACTTCCAATATAAATGAGTTGTCTATCAAGACAGAGAGATTTATTTCCTGTGTAAAAGAGCTAAAAAGATGTCTCAAGGTACTTTTGCCTTTCATTTCAGGTCTTGAATGGAATTATCACCAGGCAAAAACATGGAGCAATGCAAAGCATTGATCTTGAACTTTTCCATGTAAACAAAGAAAAGAAGGTACTGGAAGGAGGTGGTCCAATAAGCAGAAGCAACCAAGTATTTACTTAAGCAGCCAATCATCAAATAATTTTATGTATTGGGTTATGACATAAAAAGTATAGAAGAGAGTTTTTCCAGATCAGCTGTTCCAGGCAGAGTGCAATGATACAGAAGCTACGTGTAGTCATCTACCCAATTACAAAGACCAACTACACTTAAAGAAAAATAAGCATTTATCCCAAATGCAACAATCTCCTTAAATACTATATATAAGGTATATACTTTACATACTTCTTTACGTCAGTGCTCTTTGAATAATTGGTCACTTATGGATATGTTGGATATGCCCCTATTACTGAAAGTAAACAGGAAACAAAGCACTTAAAACTTCAAATCTGTCACAGCTCTTCTAGATTTACATGTGTTAGTATGAATCTCTAAACAATAAAGGAATTACAGTATCAGGAAAACTATGCCGCCCCTCCCCAGCAATGCTGTTTTCTGAAAAAGGAGTTTGCTATTCACTCTCTTCCACATATTCCACTGAAGAGTATCAAATGTTCTCCTGAGTAATTTTTAGTTATTTTTGTACTAACATGAGGATCTCCTGAAATCAAATTTATGTACTCTCTTTAAATCCACCATCTGTCTGTGGGATACAATCTATGACCTTGCAGGTCCTAATGTCCTCGTGTTGTCAGCAATGCATCCAGCCAGGGCAAGGAAAGAGCAGTGGAACTGTGCAATACTATACAAGGAGAAACCAGAGAAAGAATTTATTGCATTAATTGAGATGAAACTGCTGTTTGTCCAAGATTTTGTGCACATGGCAAGAGATGAGGAGGGTGTTTACAGTACAATGTATTTCCTGAGGCAGTCTGGATGTTAAAATGCCTGTCTGCACTGCATCAATGCAGGAAAGTCCCTGCAACAAGTTTCAAGGCAATGATGTTTCTACCCCTGGGATTATCTGTTCACTAGTGAATATCCTGGATAAACAGCCAGAAGTGTAACAGTCTGACAGGCTCTGGTACATGTATAGAAAAAAACCTTCCAGCCTTTTTTCTGTCCCTAGGAGTAACAGACCCTTTTGGTGTCTAGAAGAAAAGACCAGACTCTGAAAGGCCTCAGGGCAGTGATAAGACCTCCTGGCCCTGCCCAGTCTCCCCTGAGGAGTTGCCCCTGCACCCTGCCCATGGGCTCACATGGCCCATTTCAGCCTGCCCCAGGGGTGTGAGTCCCTGCCTGAGCTATGCCATAGGAGTGCTTGTCTCCAGACTCATCTCTGGCTGTGCTGCCTGGGTGGACCTCAGACCTATGCTATGGGTAGCTCCTCTCCCTGAAGGACCCCTTGGAAGTACATTGTAGCTTGTCTCCAGTTCTGACTTTGACCCTGTCTCCTGGATGGACCCACACTGTTGCCTTGTCTCCAGCCCTGTCTCTGGTCCCAACTCCTGCTGCTCCAGATGGACCCTGAACCTGACCCATCACTTGCCTTGTCTGGGATGGTCGATGGCACTTGTTACCAGACCCTTGCTCTGCCCACTCCTCTTCCCTGCTGTGGGACTGTCCCCTGGACAATGAGGGCACTGCCTGTGCTGTAGCTGCTCTGGGTGCCTAGCTCCTACCACCTTGTGCAGCAGCCCCAGTCTTGCTGCTCCCTGGACACAGTCTGTGTTGCTGGTCAGGTCACTAGACCTTGCAGTGGACTTTATGCACCTCTCAAGCAAATCCATGCAGAACAGAGATGAAATGTAACAGCAGGGCAGCACACTCCTCATTTTCTGAGGACAACCTCTGCTCTCTCAATCTAGTCTCTTCACAAGTGGAAAATTCACTGAGAAGATTTGCTATTTTCCACTCATTCAAAAAAACAAGTGTTAAATACTGGGCATTGATTGTAGGTTACTCCAGGAGACACACAAGCCTAAACTCTGCCAGCATGTCACTTCTCTCATATTGCATACCTTGTAACGAGTAAAGTAGAACAATCCATTGATGCAAAAAGGATTCCATTTTAAAAGGCACATTCTCATTTGTAATTAAACAGTCAAAAGTTTAGCTAGATGAATGCTGCAAGTATATGCTCTATTCTTTTCTAGTATTTTATTGCTGGGATTTGTTAGACAGGAAACATGTTCAGATCACACTTTTTGTGTCACGTATCACAAGGTTACTGTAAGTCCACTGAAAACCTCTAAAATGAACTGTCTTTTACCATAACTTATTTTCACTTCATCTATGCCTTGCCTACATAGCACAAAGAACCATATTTAAAATGGTCAGCTTAATTGCAACTGATGAACAATCTGTGCTGTAACAAAATTTGACATAGCTGTGATGCATTGATCTTGGCTGGCCGCCAGGTGCCCACCAAGCCGCTCTATCACTCCCCTTCCATTCTTCACTGACCTTGGTGGCTGCATAGTTGTTTCTCCCACACATTCTCACTCCTCCCTCCCTGCTGCAGTTGCACAGCATTTTTTACCCTTTTACACAGAAGGGCTACCAACATCGCTGATTTGCTCAGCTTTGGCCAGTGGTGGGTCCATCTAGGAGCCAGCTGGAACTGGCTCTGTTTGACATGGGGACAGCTGGTGTCTTCTCACAGAAGCAACTGCTGAGGCCCCCCCCGCTACCAAAACCCTGCTGCATAAGCCCAAATGCGAATGGGGTTGTAGCAGTGTTCTTCCTTGGTCAAAATATGACCCTGCTAGCTGGCTAAACCTGGATGCACAGAAAAACAATAAAATTGCTTAAAAATGCTCCTTTACTCTGTTGGAGGCTTAACATTGTAAGTATTCTATCCAAGGAGTTACTGAGGACGTAAACTGCTACTTCAAGAAAAAGCAAATAAAATGCATAGATCATATCTGCAGGAATGGAGTCTTCAACATTTTTGGAAAAGCTGAAGCACTTTTCATGACTGATAGGCAATTGTTTAATAGCGTAAGAAGAAACTCGCTAAATTTATGGTGGGAATCTGGTGAAAATACAATGTCAAACATTTACCTAGGGTTCAAATGCATTTGACTGTTTTTATGCTTTGGGAAATTTGCATTCCAGTCATGAATACACAAGTACATGGTACTTCAAACTATAGGGTTTTGATTTACTACAAGCCAAATGCTTATCGTCTCTTCCATGAAACAATCTTAGTCCTCTCTTGTTGTATACCACAGCATGAAGGTGTTTTACTGGGAAAAATCTGAGAGTTCGAAATGTGATTTATATTAGGAATTGTTTTAGGCATCTGCTGGACTATACTGCAACTTGCTCTCAACCTTCTCTCTTCCTAGGAAAGAGTCTGGTTATGATATGAGATAATTCTCAGACAGCTGCAAGTCTTTCCCTTACAAGGAATCCCTACATTGTTTAGACTGTGGCATCCATATTTCCTAACTGTACTTGCATCGTGAGGAATCCCTGGGATGCCATAACTGAGTGATCTCCAGATAACCTGCTTGAAAAATAATTATCTTTTTTTTTAATAGTGTTCTATAACTCAGATTACAACACTTGCAAAAACATGAGTGAAAAATTAGAAGTAGCATCTCTTCTCTTAATAGACTAAAAGTCATTGCCCAGCATTTGTCACCAGGCATCTCAGCCCTTGACATTCCTGTTGTGTTAGATATTACACAAACATATATTAAAACTGCTGGTCCTGCCTCAAAACGTGATTAGGAAAATCATCCACAAATACAGTAAACAGAAGTCAAAGTCCTGAGTGTTCCTTCTGATTAAAGATGGAAACATGTAGCCATTGCTGTTACAGAGGAAGTGCATTATATCGACTTATTACGATACTATTGCATTACCTGTGGTTCCTTATTGTGTTGGCTAGGATCCTTTTCATAACTCTCTGCATAGATCCGGAGAGTAGCTCTCACATGGCTAGAAGCACTCATTCTGAAGATGAGCCTGGAAGCATCTGAAAAAATAATCCGCAGCCCCTATGGGAGAAGAAGAAGCAGCATATATGTAAGGTGGCAGTACCTTTACAAATCATAGTTCCCTGCTTTAAAATAAAAAGTGAAAGGAAAAGTCATTTGGATGCAATTCCTCTTTCCATGTAACTTTGGACAACTCATTTATTACTCTTCCCCCCCCCCTCTAAAGACTAGAAATGACTAAAGACTAGTGTATTCCCTCCCGCTCCTCATAACAAGGACTCTCTTACTACTGTTTTTCTTTTCTTTAGCTGATTTGTTCTTGTTCTGTGTGGTAGAGCACAAAATCAATGGCCTGAGAAAGAGTTATAAGATCAGCAAGAATCAGTGGCCTAAGAAATAGCTACAGCATCCCAGGATCAAAAACCAGGTGTCAGTAGTGAATACAAAAGACAGGATCAGTTGCTACTCCTCAAAGACCATGCATCAATATCTGATTACAGGAATTTCAACAAGAGTCTGTAGTACAACTTGGGAAACTTAATTTAAGGTGTTAATTAATTTCAAGTGTACTAATTAATGTACTTTAACTGTGTGTAGAATAAAAAGGATTTATTATTAATTATTTGTGAATTTGCTCTTTGCTCCTATCTTCACCTTTTTTTTTTTTCCTCCTCCCCCTTTCATACTGTATATATGAACACATTCTTCTACAGACCACAGAGCATATACCTGGATCCACAGTCAACAGACTTTCTGTAGAGGAAGGCCAATAAGGCCAAAGGACTAAATTGCACAGTTAAATAGTTGTAGTGTTTCAATACTCTACCAATTCTGCACTAACACACAGCCTAGTTCCCTTTCTGTAAATGGTAACCTTAAGATAAATGCCACCTCTACTATGCCACTGAACTTTATTTCCCCTTTCAGTCCTGCTGTTGACAAATGCCTAGTGCACGAACTCAGATCCTTCCTACTTTCGTTTAAGGGGCAGTAAACCATTAAAAAATGAGAGAAGAGAGTTAAGAGAGAAGCGTTTTATTCTTCCAGTTTTATCAGCAGCTAGAGAAGACACTGATGTTAGCAACACAGTGCTCCAGTATTCTACAGTATAAGTAGAAACCTTTGTTTCCTTCAGGTATATGCCAAAACATCTTCAACACCATGTAAAGCATTGTTTGGTTGATAGTCACAGAATTATAAAATGGTTTGGGTTGGAAAGGACCTTTAAAGGTCGCCTAGGCCAACCCCCCCTGCAATGAGCAGGGACATCTTCAACTAGATCAGGTTGCTCACAGCCCCATCCAACCTGACCTTGAATGTTTCCAGGGATAGGGCATCTACCACCTCTCTGGAAAACCTGTTGAGTGTTTCACCACTCTCATCATAAAAAATTTCTTCCTTATATCTAGTCTAAATATACTCTCTTTTAGTTTAAAACTACCCCTTGTCCTATCAGTACAGGTCCTGCTAAAAAGTCTGTCCCCATCTTTCTTAAAAGCCCCCTTTAAGTACTGAAAGGCTGCAGTAAGGTCTCCCTGCAGCTTTCTCTTCCCCAGGCCAAACAGCCCTAACTCTCTCAGCCTGTCCTCATAGGAGAGGTGTTCCATCCCTCTAATCATTTTTGTGGCCCTCCTCTGGACCCACTCCAACAGGTCCATGTCTTTCCCGTGTAATGCCCATTAACACTAGAAAATATACAACAGGAAAATATCCTACATGGATAAGGGGTTGGATTAGATGGCCTAAGAGATATTTTCCATCTCTAGCTTTGGCGATACCATGAACTTTTTTTAGCTGCTCGTATGGTATTATAAAGTAATTTTAACATGTATTGGCAACATAAATTTACCTAGTAGTCTCAACATCTACAGCATAAGTGACAGACAGAAATAGTTTACATTCAGAAGATTGAGCTTTAAAGCCTTTTTTTCTAATATTTGCTATTAAGCCAACTTTGTAATGATATGGTTCAACTGATGCTGATGGGAGTTTTGCCATTGATTTCAGTGGAATCAGGATTTCATCTTGGATGCCTAGAATTATACAGGCAGTTTGTTATGATCTGATCCTGTGAGCAAGGGGTTGTCTCTTGCTGATTGCTCATTACACTTAACTTTATGATAGTGAAAAGAACATAAATTTCACAGTTCTGTTGTTTCGAACGGTTGTCAAACCAGGACCAGCAGCTCAAAGTACGGTGTCAATTGGCTTTAAGAGAGAAGGAAGGGAGCCTAACATATCTGTACAAAATGAAAGCATGAACATCAGAGCAAGTGAGTGCCTTCCTCTCCAAAGATTAAACAGGCATTTTACATGCTCCTGTCAGGCCTAGCAACTCCCACAATGTCATGACTAGCAAGACCACTTGAATACTCTTCCACATACTCCATGTTTATCTGGCAATAATAACAATAATACATTGTTACTTGGTTTAGCACATCTGAAGTCTCACCACTCATTAAATTATGGTCTTCAGAATAAAAAGGATTTATAAACACTCTCCATAACTCTTCCCGTAACTTCATGACGCAAAAATGCTCCAACAAACTACAGCATCTGTAGCCAGTTTAATGTTACAGTTAATGGCACTTGGGATGTTTATGCAACATATATAGACACAGGACCAGCATTCAGACAGTCCACTGTACTATTTCTGAGCTTATTATTTTATTCATTTAGCATTTTTCAGGGACACATGACTGACAGTATTGATTGTTACACACTCATGATGCTAGCTAATATTTGTCTGTAAGACTAGGATTCCTGCCATACAGCTGAAAATACTCTGTAAAAGTTAATTAGAAACACAGTGGCTGTACTCCTTAAAAACAATATCCTAAGTGCCAGGGAGAAATCATATGCTAGGGAAACAGTGGCCTTCAGAGCTGGACTGTCAAAGTCAACTTTTAAAATCACTATATTTGCACCTGGAGATTTAGTTTAACTCATTTTTCAGAGAGCCCAGCAGCAAAAAATATGACTTTTGACTCTCCCTTGGAAACAGCGACTTAAGCACTAGCAAAGCTTTTCACTCAGGAAGGCCTCAGAAATTAATGAGAGCTATTAAATTTTTATACTCCTCACTGTTTTCTGGAAATTATAGCTAAAAGCCGTGAGTTACAAACATTTGTTAAAGAGAAAAAAAACCAGCCAAAAACAGTTACCAAATAAACATGAAACAGCATTGCCTGGAGAATAACCTGTGACTCTGCATCTTGTGTAAAGACAAAACTAAACAGGTTTTCCCCGCTTGTAACAGAATACCCAGTCTAACATATAAAAGTTTTCCTTTTTGACATTTTTGAGCTTTTGTGGTCAGCAAGGTCAAAGCAAGCTAGTGAAACTGCAAGCAGCCTACTTACTGTTTGTCATGATGGTACTTTTTCACGTGACATAAGCGCCACTAATTTAAAACCACATATTTGCTATTTCTTGTATAGAAGGTGTCAGCTCCATGAAACATAAAATTTTATATGCAGAACTTATAAACCAATGCAATAGGAAAAGAAAGAAGAGTAACACACTGAAAAGCCCACAGGACAGAATAACTTCCAATTTTAATAAAACAGGACACACACACACAGAATAATGTTTTCTTATGGGAACAGATAATTTTTCTTCTGGGAGGAAGCAGATGAAAAGGTTCAGTACAGCTCCCACACTGAACAACTGCAGATACTTATTTTAGGCAAACTGGGCCTGGTAATGGATATTAATGAGCTGTGTGGAAACTCTGAAACAAAACTATGTTCCACGGTTAACCCACTGCTTTGAAGCTGCTGTGATGGAGATAGAGCTTCACAGGGATTTCTCCCTTTTACATTACAATGCAGTTAAACAGCCTACTGATGTATTAGTATCTATGAAGCACTCAGAAAACTAAACCTACTACATATTGTACTATGTAGTTTCATTTTCAGTGGTCTGGGGTTTTTTCCAGTTACCACTTTAATAATTAAATAAATAATAATAAATTAGCATAATAAGTTAGCATGAACAAGACTACGCAGCAAACTTAAAGCAAAACTTCTTAGCATTTTGAAAAACATTATTAAAGTATAACAGCAGGGCATAATACCAGTAGAAAATCTAGCATAGCAGCAATGTATTAGACACAGCGACATATATATAAATCAGGAGCATGTAAAACGGCTATACTTCTACTTCAAAATACTGCAATTATCACAATTTATATTTGCTCCTCTACAGACCCTTGAGTGTCCCCTTGGCATAGCAGGCCACACTCGCCACTCTGACAGGAAATACCTTATTGCTGATACAGGATTGAAATATCATTCTGAACTGCAAAGAATTTTTGGCTTATCTCTGGAGAGTTATCTGAAATAACTTTTTTCCAACTTTTCCAATGCCTGTTTCCTGACTCTTGCTCAAACTGAAAAGCAAAAAAACCCACGACTATATGCAGAGCCCTCTGCATCCCAAATCTAATGAAGGAGTGAGAAAACATTAACGAACTTTTAATAACAAAGCTCCAGAGTTTTATTCTGTGAATCTCAGAATGTAAGAATGCTTCATTAAAGAGCTCAAAGTTAACCATTATAACGGACAACTTGACTTATCCTTCTAATTCAAACTGCACACAAGAATACAACTGGTCCTGTTCCTGGCTTGCAGGATCCTCAGGAGAAGCAGTGTCATGTACTCATGCATGCAAAGGCTAGCACAATAGGACTTTCAAAATGAAAACAGTCTTCAAGAACAGCAGAACGTTTCATTTAATTTTATGCCTTATTATTGCACTGTGATAAACAATATTCATGGGTTTCAATAGTCACAATGAATTAGAAGCTACAGTCTGGGCTATTGTTTGCTACCTATTTTGTTGTTGCTGTATTTGTTTTCTGAACCTGCTGTTTATTAACACTGATTAATTATCATGTAGCCAGCTTCTCATTCATGAGACATACTGCAGCTACCCTGAATATAAATTTCTCTCCACTACCTGTTGGGGAACAAAACTTTGAACAGTTTCCTGCAAACATAGCTGGAAAATCTGCATGAAGCTCTGACAGTCAGAAAGAGGCATCTGCATTTATGTGAAGAGCAAACTACCTGAGGAAAATGGCAGCAGTGAACTGTTGTTTTATTTACATGGATCAATGTCCTCTCTTATTTTATTGTGCTTGGAGAATCCCACTGAGGCTGCAGACACATGAAGCTAGGAATGTGTCCTTGCCAAAGACAAACTGGTTGAACTGTAGTCTCAATAAATACGCGCTTCTCCATATGAAAATGCATGCTTTCTGGTTTTATGGGCTCACTTTCAGAGTCCATCTGAAAACGGGCCAAGTCATGTTTCTCTGTTTGTGTTACATGGTGATATGGTTAGCAACTGTATTCCAATTTAGGACAAGGGCTTTGGATGAAAATTAAGGGAAAGAAAAGTGCACTGAAAATTCACAAGCTGTTTTTTAAAAAGTACAAGGGCCACAAGTCTGCCATGCCTGTAATTTTCCAGTGGACTTGGATATGACAATATCCTCCTATCTTGTTTCAGCAGTAATATGCACAAAGAAAGTAGCTCAGTGGCAGGTGGGCTGCTTATATTTTCTGGATGCAATGATGAACGGAAACTATAAAGACTCTGAGCAGCATGGCATGACAACAGTTTTAATGGCATGTAATATCATTTGCTAGGGTCTGGTCAGGTCAAGTAATTTACAAACCAGAGAAACTAGGACAATAAACATAAACAGCATAAAATCAGAACACATTTTAATATGAATCATAGCTCATATTCAAGATGTTTGAATATACATTTACACCTGGCAAAAGTACATGGTTAGTTTTGAGCACATCATGAATTTCAAAACACTGAAGGCTCAGTTTGATCTTTAGTTCTTGATAGCTAAGTAATCTCGTTATGGACACAGCCCAGAAGGAACACAGAACCGGCCATTTGGGCTAGAGAAGTCAAATGTGCCCACATATGGTATACTCCACTAAAGTCTTCTGCATGCTATTGGCTACAACAGATATTGTGCCTTAATTATGCAAACCCTGTGGGTCAGCAAGAGCAAGAAAATTTTAACTTTTTTTGTAATGTATAGCAAGGGGAGATTTCAGATAGAAAACAGAAAAAGGAAAGACTGTCTTTTTATAGGACACTGCATTGTTCTGTTTTGTTCAATGTCTTCATCAATGATCTGGATGAGGGGATTGAGTGCACCCTCAGCAAGTTTGCAGATGACACCAAGCTGGGCGGGAGTGTTGATTTGCTCGAGGGAAGGAAGGCTCTGCAGAGGGATCTGGACAGGCTGGATCGATGGGCCGAGGCCAACTGTATGAGGTTCAACAAGGCCAAGTGCCGGGTCCTGCACTTGGGTCACAACAACCCCATGCAACGCTACAGGCTTGGGGAAGAGTGGCTGGAGAGCTGCCTGGCAGAAAAGGACCTGGGGGTGCTGGTTGACAGCCGGCTGAACATGAGCCGGCAGTGTGCCCAGGTGGCCAAGAAGGCCAACGGCATCCTGGCTTGTATCAGGAATAGTGTGACCAGCAGGAGTAGGGAAGTGATCGTGCCCCTGTACTTGGCACTGGTGAGGCTGCACCTCGAACACTGTGTTCAGTTTTGGGCCCCTCAGTACAAGAAGGACACTGAGGTGCTGGAGC
>WAAD01019056.1:9296-27128 GCA_013389945.1 Fregata magnificens | reverse complement strand
GGGGAAACTTCAGGTGTGGCAGTGCTCACTGCTCCTCTCCACAAGAGCTGAAACTCCATCACTTCATTTTTGCTCATCTGCTGGGTAGGGATGTTGCACAGAGCAGCTGTGTTTCACTGTCCCTTTGAATTAGGTGCTGATGTTTACCAGGTGCTGGCCTGTCAAAATCAGGGGAGATAATACAGTGCATGCTTAGTATACTTTAAAAGAACAAGGTTTTTTACCTTTTATATGGGATTTTTCTCTCCTACTTTCAAAGAAATGAAAGGCAAAGAATGACACTGACGAGGATTACAGCTTGTTTTACGGCATAGTCTTCTTATAAGTATGTATAGCGACTTTTCATCTGAACTTTTTTTTTTTAAATAAATAGCCACCTCAGAGTAAATCGTCGCTATGTGCTGTTCAGTAGCTTTTGCACTGCTTAACATTGCAGGGTAGGAAATGATTAGGACTGCTACACCTGCTGTAGTCCTCAAGCTATCTTATGGCAAGTGAAAATTGCTGTCTAAATTACAAATTGAAAATAACATGAAGGTTAACTACCTATTCTTATGAAAAAGTCTTTGGCCATCAGTAGTAACAACTCACTGCCTTGTGTGTTTGTTGTTAAGTGACCTGGCAAAGTGCGTTCTTCTGGTTAAATTCCCATCATTCCCACCACCATACAGCACCTCCTGTGTGTTTAAATATATGAAAACATTTAAAATCAGGCTTTTAACAGCTGAGGCTATGTGTATTTCCAGTGCTTTTGGGATGTGGTCACGGTATATGAGACTCAGCACAGATTCATTCAGTGGCTGGAAAATACACTTCTGAGCTCGGCCTCTAAGTCATGCTCTGTGTAAGTTACTGCCATGTGTGCCGGCTCAGTGGCTAGGTTATAATGAAGGTAGAAGGTGAGACAGTAAATTAAGTCCTAATGCAATCAGTAATTTTCTGCTACTGAAAGTTATGCTGACAAGCATGTACGGTAGGTGAGCTCCCTGCAGCAGGGGAGTCTCTCCATTTGCTGGAATGCATCTTTATGGCCTCAGTTAACAGAACAAAGATTTTTGCAGTCTNGTAGGACATGAACAGCTCTGGTGTAATACTTGGGGTATGGTATGACTGTGCAGAATATCTAGTGGTGAAGGGGGGATCTTTTTTCATTTTTCTCTTTCTTGGCAGGAAGGAAAATATAACGAAGCTCTAGAGATAGTGCTGTAAGAGAGGCACTTAGTCTCTAGGACAGAGAATGCTACACTTGTCTTTTGCCTTTTTATAGCACTCTTTCTGGCCATGCAGTTTTCTTAATGGAGTCACTCATCTAATCCTTTCAGCTGAAAGAAAAATTGCAGCATTAATGAATAACAAAGAGATGGGGCTTTACATGCACAAGTGAGGGCCTTAAGAATATCGTGGAAGGCAGCAGTAAATGCTGAGATGATTGTGGCTCTACTAAAAGGATGAGTCTGTAAAGATGGAAAAGGATAACAAAATTTTAGTGTGTTTAATAAAATAGAACAAGATTGCAGCTAACTTCTGCTCCCTCTACCACATATGTGGGTGCAACACAGACATCTTTGGTTTCTTTTCTTTTTAATTTTTTTTTTTTAATGCTAACACAAGCTAGGGATCCAAAAAGAATACAAAAGTGCTCCCAGCTAGAAGAGCGTGCTCCATTGTTTCATTAATTCTGTCCTTTCTGGGTCACCTTATAACCAAACGCATTGAGCTGTTAGTTAAGACATCTGCAAACTAGAAGTGGTAGAAGAAGTTACATAGTAAGCTGTTTCAAAATCCTGAGTTATCTGGAAGAGTGGTGCAATTCACAATGAATTAATTTTTCTCCATTCGATTACCTCTATGGGAATAAGTTTCATGCTGTACAGTTTGTGTGCACAATCAGTCATTGCAGCAGATTCACAGGTACATTTTCCCAAGTTTTTAAACTTAAAAAAGCAGCGTGGAGAAAGTTAAAAAAAAAAGAATTAAGTTACCAGGGAAGCATATGTTTGGTTTTGAACTGCTATCATCCAAAGGTACACAGGGATCTACAGCACAAGAATTGTCATTTTGAGTTCAGAGGAAGGGAAGGAAAATAAATCCGGGGTGATGCCTGCTTCTTGATTTTGCTTTGCGTACATTGCTTTTCAGATATTGAAATACGTGGCTGTGGTTTGGAGAGCAAAGCCTTTGCACATAGGATTTGTATTTGTTCTTTTAAACCTTCTCTATATGAAAGAAAATGGGTTATACGCAGTCTACCAAGATATCTGGAAGAGAACAGGAAGCTGTTTCTGGGAGTGGAAAGTGCTCTTTTTTTAGGTATGCTAAGCTTTCAAATCTCCTTGCGAAGTTTTCATGCTAATTGTGTCAAGATTCTGTGAAAGTAAATGTAGTAGCTTTAAAAGACAGAAATCACAATTACTGATAGCTGCAGCATTTGAAAGTTCAAAGCTGAAGACCAGAGAGAGAAATAAGTGATGTATAAGCCTATGTAAATTTGACTACCTATGTATCATCTAATTATTGTCTGTATTTTGTTAAAGGCTCCATTACACTGTGTCTGCTCATGCAATATGCATAACTGCAAAAGTACATTTCTTAAATGCTCAAAATTTGGGAGAGTGGGTAGGGAAACAAACCTGGCACAACGATTTTTTTAGTTCAGAGTCTCCGTGGAGTTGTACATGCTCTCCTCTTGATTCTATTTAAAATGGGCAGGAAACACTTTTTCTGTAGACGTTAATGAAAACCTTAAACTATGTTTTCAGTTTCAGATATGTTTTCAGTTTTGAGGTGTCCTTTGTCATCTGGTATTTGGTAACCACCTCATCTGCTCAGAATTATAAAGAGCTCCCACGTTCCTGAAGCTCATGTGAAAGGACTGGAGAAGACACACGCCCAAAGTATCAGACAAATGAGAGTATTAGATCCTCTCCCAGTAGAAAATGGTACCTCTAGGTAGGAGAGGATGGGTTTGAATTTTGTACAGTGAGCAGTTACCTATGTGTTTACAACATAAATAGGAACTCTTTATTTGGCCCTATAATAATCTTGAGAATACAATATTTTGGGGGTGCAAAGTTACACAAAACTAAGTGTGGGAGGGTTTTGTGCCATGTTAGCATGGGCGTATGGCTGTGTACTCGTACACAGGTATAAACTCAATGCTTCTGAGTTTGTTTGGGATTGTCAGAAAAGTCTTCTGCATACATTGTACTTGGTTTTGTTAAATAAATACATGTGATAATACTGAACCACTTAAAGCTTTGTGTGAGTGCTTGGAATTCAGTCAGTGGAAGAAGAAGCCCCCAGAAGGCAGCCCTTGTCCACAGGGATTTCTCAAGTAACTTGGCTATGTTTAGCCAACAAGATCTCTCTGCAGTTTTGTGGGAAGTGCTAAACAAATAATCTTTTGATTTTACTACCATGAGTTCAGAGAAGCCGTTTATCAAGGATGGGAATAAGCAAATGGGTTACGAGTACTTGGTGCTTTCTTTTGCATCACACAACTGATTCTGCAGAATTGACTTGGGCTATTCTAGTAAAGCAATGCATTCAGAAAGAGAGATACCGATAAGTTTACGTCATCTCTGTCCTTTTAAACAAGCTATGGTCAAGCAACGATGCTGTTCATAGTTTCCAATGCTATTCTGGAACTACATTATAATTTCTGAACAAAACCAGGTATCATAAAACTCTGTGTCAGCTTTTCTTGTATTAAAACTTTAATAGAAAAAGGGTAGCCAGCTGATCAAAAAATCTGGCTCTATAGCTTCATGTTTAAGTAGTCACTTTGAGCGTGCTGGGGTAGTGCATCACACGGAAGTCTGTTCTTCCATCTGCTGGTCTAATGATACGTTAAGTGATAACAAAACATTAATTCCCAAGGCCTATGAAATCTTGTGCCCTGTATTACTGACATCATGATCCATTTCCTTCATGCATTCAGTCAGAGCTCTTTTATCAGTCGGTAACTTTGTAAAATGGCTGCAAGACTGTGATATTTCGGGGTTTTTTTCCTTGTGGGTTTTTTTCAGGCTTCTTTTCCTTTCATTTCCTTCCTTTCCTTTTCGTTCCTTCCAGTATTACAGAACAAAGAGTGCAGAATTGGTCCTCTGAGAATGGAGATTTGTTTTCATTTAAGTACCTACAGAAGTTCATGCCAAAAAGCCTTAGCCAGTGGAGGAAATTATTTTTCCTCGACTATGTAAGTGAATGTCAAGACATTATACTAAAGCAGATTTGTCTTTTGGGTCCGAGAGATCCAATCCTCAAAGTGATGGAGGCAAATAAAACCACTTGATAATAATCCACTGGTAGTCCTTCCTCTTTAAAACACCTCTCATTTTGAGTTTCTATTTTCTTTCTTTAGCTAGGAGTCAATACATCTTCCTATGCCCTTGTCTGAACTGCTGAAGAGCTCCTAACTGCAGGTATCTCTCTGTAAACATTGTTTTTCCCTCTACATCTAGGCATTTTCTGCAGTAAGCTTTCTTTGCTCGTTGCAAAGGCTTAACCCACCCCAAGCAAGACCAGGGTCAGAAACAAGTCTCACTACAGAGAAGTTCTTCACCCACTACTGCAATAATGCAACCCATCTTTTCCTCAGCAATTTTGTTTCTTGACATCACCTAACCAAACCCTCTTTGAGGTTCCTCAAAGAGTAACCAGACCTTTGCCATCTCTCTTCATGGGGCATTGTGCCTCTGTGCAGGCTGTTCTGACTCCAGCAAGATCTGGTTCTACCTGTTCTGTCCCAAGCAGAGACAATGTCTGCTGAGAGGATGAAGATGACTAGGCACACAAAGCAGATTCTCTCATTTTAAGCTCATAGAGATGCAAGGTGCTTTTGTTTTTTAAGATCCTTTAGAAAGCTGTTGTGCTGTCCTCTCTGAGGGTAGAGTACTGCCAGAAATGCTGAGTGACAGCACTTCGTTCACTTGCATTCATCTCTGCCTATGGTTTTAAGTGCCTAACCTTGAAATGGGTGACCTGGATACTTACTAATTCCACAGCTAGGACGATGTCACAGACATACTTTCTCTGTATCTATGGATCTGTGTGATCAATGGCGTCGAGTTTGGTTGGAGGCCCGTAACTAGCAGTGTTCCCCAAGGGTCTGTACTGGGTCCAGTCCTGTTCAACATATTCATCAATGACCTGGACGAAGGGATAGAGTGTGCCCTCAGCAAGTTTGCTGACGATACAAAACTGGGAGGGGTGGCTGATACACCAGAAGGCTGCGCTGCCATCCAGCGAGACCTGGACAGGCTGGAGAGCTGGGCTGAGGGGAACCTAATGAAATTCAACAAGAGCAACTGTAAGGTCCTGCACCTGGGGAGGAACAACCCCAGGCACCAGTACTGGTTGGGGGTTGACCTACTGGAAATTAGCCCTGCTGAGAAGGACCTGAGAGTGCTGGTGGACAGAAAGTTAACCATGAGCCAACACTGTGCCCGTGTGGCCAAGAAGGCCAAATCTGGCTTGCATCAAAAGGATTGTGGCCAGCAGGTCAAGGGAGGTTATCCTCCCCCTCTACTTGGCCCTGGTGAGGCCACATCTGGAGTACTATGTCCAGTTCTGGGCTCCCCAGTTCAAGAAAGACAGGGAGCTGCTGGAGAGAGTCCAGCAGAGAGCCACAGAGATGATCAGGGGACTGGAGCGTTTGTCTTATGAGGAAAGGCTGAGAGACCTGGGTCTGTTCAGCCTGGAGAAGAGAGGACTGAGGAGGGATCTTATCAATGCTTATAAATATCTAAAGGGTGGGTGTCAAGAGAATGGGGCCAGACTCTTCTCGGTGGTGCCCAATGACAGGACAAGGTGCAATGGGCACGAATTAGAACACAGGAAGTTCCAGCTGAACATGAGGAAAAACTTCTTTACTTTGAGGGTGACAGAGCACTGGAACTGGCTGCCCAGAGAGGCTGTGGAGTCTCCTTCTCTGGAGATATTCAAAACCCGCCTGGACGCGGTCCTGTGCACCCTGCTCTAGGTGTACCTGCTCAAGCAGGGGGGTCGGACAAGATGATCTCCAGAGGTCCCTTCCAACCCCTACTGTTCTGTGATTCTCTGATTAAATTTCAGCTTTTTCAGACTTAGAAGTATTTATGATTAATTACTGCCAGCATTTTGTGAACATGTGCAGTTCTGTACTTGTGTGGATGTACAGTTGAAGCAATGATAAGTTCCTTTTCATTATCAAGTGTAGAAATATCGATGTAGTAAGTGATGACTTCCTGCCTGGCAGGTTGCTCGCAAACAGCATTTACATTCCTGGCTTTCCAGATGTTTCTTGACCAGATGTATTTGCAGCCTGTACTTCCACCATCTCTAAAGCACCTGTCCTTGTTGTACGCAAATGCCACTGAAACAATCACTCAGTAAAAAAAGAGCAGAAAGCTGCATTGAACTAATTTTTTGTTTGATTGACTGGACGGTTAGCTAAATTTTTGTTGTTGCAAATCTGTCCTGCTGTAGAGCTGTGGCAACTAATCTGTAATGTAGGTACAGCATAACTTTAATTTTGGCATTCTGTAATCTCACCTGAACTGTTAATAAACCTGCTCAGTCTGCCTCAAGACTGGTATGAGATGTTTCTGGATGACTTGGAATTTCTAAGGTTTGAGATAGTGAAAGTAAAATTAGCCACCAAATATTTGACACAAAATAGCTGTATACCAAGTGAAGAATCAGAGAGAAATAGCTTGATACTAATCTTGTCAGCTGGCACAGAGGAACTAAGTTTAATTGGTGTAAATTCTATTTGTTAGGATTATTAGCATTTCTAATTAGCAATTTTGTAAATTGGGTTTCTAAGCCTATTCTGCAAGCATGCAGAATATTTGATCTTGCCAGCAGCCTACAGAGATGGCCCTGTTAGTAAGATGATGATGGCCAATGCAATGGGGCCTCACTTAACAACAAGGAAATCTTGGCCCTGTTGAAGTCCATGGCAAACCTTTCCTTAAAGTCAGTAGATTCAGAGGTCAGCTGTAGGTGCTGGATCACAGCTGGTATTTTCTACCTATTCCAAGAGAAGGGAAGTGAATTATGGAAGATGATGAGGCCTCAGCAAGAGTGTTAGGAAAAAGGGGTGTCGCACAGAAAAAGCCAGTGAAAATTAGATACCACCTCCATGGTCAGATCTAGAGGATGGGTGGGGAGCTGACCACCTGCAGTCTGGATACAGCTTCGTGTCCTATGGGGCAGAGCTGTGTGAGCGTGTGGAAACTGAATTAGCGCAGTAAAGGCGAAAACTTTTTTTTTTTTTTGGGTTACTTTTGGAGGACGTTTAAGGTACATGTTAATGTGTGGTGCACCAAAGATACCTGAATGTCTCACCAGGTCCCTCACACCTGGTCCGCGGTAGGGGCAGTGCCAAATCCATCACCTTAATTATAGGCCTTAGTGACAGCAAATGTGTTTGCTAGGAGACTTACCATTTCAAACGCTGACAATGGCAGATGTGTTGAAGAGTAATACCAGGACTTGATATTGCTGCTTTTTAAATTAGAAAAGCAAATGGCCAACAGCTTCCTGCTGTGGTGCTCAGACCGCATCTCTACAGGAAAAAACAGCCCTGTGAGTTGCTGGAAGTAGATGGAAAGCTCCTGGTGAAATATCTAGACTTTGTATGCTGAGCCGGTCACCAGGCAAGGACAATTTTCTTTGTTTCTTTCTTCTGCTTATGTTACTTAATTGGATTTGCGCCTGACTAAACCCTCTCCTGCTGAGCAAGCCTCACCGTCTGCTGCTGTGCTTTGTTCCTGTCACACACTTTACAAAAACCTGGGTTTTTCCCAGTCTGGAACTTTAAAAAAGAATTGTCATTGTTTTCAGGTGTTATGTGGCTTGATGCTGTTCTTGGGCCAGTCCAAGAGCATGTCACAGGACCAAGCTGCTGGGCCCCATTCAGCTGCAATAAACTTTGGAAGCAAACTTGTCTGTTGTTCTGTATCACATTTTATTGTATGGTGCCTAGGGATGCAATTATTTAAAAATTTAAAGTCTGAAAATTAAAAATAGCATTGTTTTTGTTAACTTCAGCCCTTGTGGAAAATAAGTAAATACTTACATATGCAATCAGGTCAAATAGTGTTCCTGAGAATACATAGATCTCTTTTTTTAAAGAGAATAAAATAAAGTAAAAGACATTAAAAAATTCTGCTTGGCAGAAGGACAGAAACATTGGATTGCACCAGGCACAGGTTTAAGAATCAAATACTGGTAGATACAGTATTAAGACTAGCCCCCCTCTGCAAATCATACCAAACATTTAGGGTGAAAGAGCTCAAACATCGTGTACAACACCCAGCCTCTGCCCACAGCCAAAGCTCAGGTTACTTCCAACATTCTCTAACAAACACAAAACTTCTCATACAGAATATTGAAAGCTTCCCAAAATGGGAGAAAGTACATTTGTCTCTGAAAATTCTTCGTAATAAGTTAAGCACTAAGCTACAATGCTTTCCAGTGATGGAATAAAGCTTATATTTATTTATCAGATGTTAAAGAAAAAGCTGTGTATGGTAAGTTATAGTCCAAGTTAAATTCACTGTTTTGTCTGCTTTTTAAGCATGGATAGAGGTATGCAAACATGAAATGCTGTATGCTTTCATGAAACTTAGCATACAGAGATTCCAGGAAGGTCTTCTAAAATTGAAGTGAATTAGTAACTTGATGCAACAGTCACATCTCCAGCTCTCTAGATTATCCTGAGTTTTCCAGGAAAGCCTGTCTTCTAAAGAAATTGCATTAATATAGGCATCACTTTAATGTGACCAAAGTCCTAGTTCCGTGTCACATTTTTCCTTACAATTTAACTGTAAGTGCTTCTAAAAAGTACTGAAAATGAAGCATAGAACTCAATTTGGCTTGAGAAAAATGCCTTTCTTCGTCTAGTACTCTTTTAACTGAAATACAACGTCAATTTCCACCAATTAGTATGTGAGGAAGCAAATGTTACTGTGTTGTAAAAACAGGTTCATGGGGTCTGTGTGAAAATCCCACTGGCTATAGCGAGTCCTATCTGCAGGTCATTGCACTCAGCAACCCTGTAAGCAGTGGAATAATGCACACATGCAGCTTGGGCAAAGTATACTGATCCCCAGACTCACCCATGAAATGAGTAAAAGACCGTGTCAGTTTATGCCCAAACATTAAGTTTTATGGGAGGGACCCAACCTTTTCCTCTGTAATGCTTCTCCACGGTTACATGGTAAAGAAAGTCCTTCACGAATGTCCAAGATGCCCTCTCAGTCTTACTCAGAACTGAGTCCTTTTCACAGCAACATAATTAGAAGAAACACAATATAGAGAATAAGAGGTTTCATGGATCTGGGATTTATTCTTTGGAGTAATTAACAGCTCACTGAACTGAGGATTTGGTTATCAGTAGTGCTTGTTCTTTGTGGAAGAATAATAAAATTGCTAATAGTTGCCATTCATTTTAATAGAGTGGTGAGGTTTTTTTGTTAGCAGAACTCAGGAAACGAACAATCTTTTTAACACGTCCTGCTCGAAGTTGTTGGTTGTCATTGCAACACTGCTCTGCCAAGGGCAAAATAATGGAAAATAACTTAGGATAATGTAGTCTATAAATTACTTTAACCTGAAGAGTTAGTGTATTCCTGTTCTGAATGGATCCTGGAAAATGAATGTTAATTAACTGACTGGTGGACATTTGTTTTAAAGAAAAAAAAAAATGAGGAAGAGAAAATAATGTTATTATAAAAGGGAACGGAAATATCATCTGGTTTTAATTATTCAACAGTATTTAGTGGTGATTAATCACTGCCGGCATTACCAAGCAAAGACAAAATATTTAGTCTAACACTTTGTAAAAACATCTCTAAATGCTCAAGTCAGATCTTGGATCCTTTTTCTTTGATTCTTGCAGATCTTTACTCAGTTTTATCTTACCTATCAACATTCCTAACAAAGTCAGAAACTCAACCACTTGTGCACAGAAGAAATCAGCTGTGACATTATCCTGTCATTACGTATTAGCCTCATCCATAACTTTTCACTGCCATATTTGTTTTCCAAAATAATGCACTGAATGATTTATGTAATGATCTTTCTGGCTATGACATGTTCACATGCTATGTCCAACAGCTCCTGCCATGAATACTCACTGCTTGTCCCATGGAATTGCCAGCTACTTAATGTTGCTCTAGTTATTTCTGCTCCAGACTGAATGACTCTCAAACCCATAACCCACTTGCAGGATAGTCATGTGAACACTTTCATATTTTTTCTGTGTTCATGTGTTTGGACTAAGCTGTGCAGGCAGAGTGAGGATCTTTTTTTCCCCCTTTTTTATATTTATTTTTCTTTTTAAGATTGAATGAATCTTCTTTGATTTGTTACACAAACTTGCTGAGTTTTGAGAACCAAATATCCTTGTCTGCCTACCATGGCTACATATAGAGAAGCACAGTGGCTTGGATAGGGCACACTGACTCTGATGGGCTCTTTTACTTCTATTCAATTTTACCGATTTTTTTTATGTTGGCTGTTCTGTGGGAGATGTGGAGACATGTCATGCCCTGGGGTAATCCCTGCAAGATTGAGGATTGCTAGAATGTGGAAAAATAGTCAAAGCCATGAAATAAATCTGTGGGTCATGCAGCTTGCCAGAGGACCATGATAAGCTGCTGCTCAAATGCTGTGTATCTTTTTAGAAGGAACAGTTTAAAACAGTAGAAGCTGTGCTTTCCTTCCTGGTGGAAGGTGGGAGTGGAGATGGCCACTGGTGTCACTTGGCCCAGCTTTCAAGCTCATGACCTTAGAAATCGCCATGCACAGATCCCCCTGTGGGAGAAGTCGTCTGTTGCATACAGTTGACCAATGGGTTTTTTTAATATTCTGTTACATTTACATCTCTGTGCTCAAACTTTGCAACAACTGTCATTAGGCCACTGGGCACGTATTAAAAAATTAACACATAAAAATTGTAAATGTGGTCTCTGCGTAGAAATACCCATGGTGAAAAAGTAAGCAAAAGAGACTTATTTCTGGCTTAATGACAACAGTCATGATGAATAGGCAAGCTTCGCAGAAGGTGAGCCAAAGGATACAGGCAACTGGCATAAAACTTTTATTGACTGTGATATTTATTAGGATGTGACAGTAAACACAAATGAATAAATACTGTTGTGAAGCTGTTACAGCCCAGGCAGTCTGAAGCATTTCAGTTTTGGTACTTTATAAAAAGCTAGTATAGTAAAAAAGTGTATCGTATTCCAGCCCTGCAACAGGATTTCATCCTACATTTTAACTTCTTTCCAATGATCAGGTTGTAGCACCATTTAGTGACTGCCAGTCTTCATTGGGACTGTCTTCATCATTCTTTTACTGCTCTCTTAAGTCCCTCTGGAAGGGAAATACTAACAGCTAATGTTCTTGGTGCTGGGCAACCAAACATCTGCATGGGCAGTGGGGCAGAAACTTCTGGGGAGAGCAGCAGCTGGGGATAAGGTCTGAGGACAGTCAGGAGGTATGATGCAGCTGCAGAGATGGATGCGGTTGTTCAGCTCTCCTTTTCATTATTTTAGTAGACATCTAACCAGGGATTCAGAGAGTTAGCACCTAGTAAGAGTTTAAAGTTGCACACTCAAAAATGGTGACTGCTGCTTTGTGCTTTTTGTTAGTGTGGTGCCTACCTGTAGGTTGGTGTTCCTCACTGATGCTTAATTCTTCCATTAAGCCACCATCAGTGACGTGAAGGAAGAGGAAATAATCCAAGATGTTTGGATTGCAGGTGAAGTGCTCTGGTATCCCAGTGCTTTATCTCAGGAGAGACAGCAGCATGAGGCGAGGTCAAAGCTGCAATAGTCTGCAATCCTTTCTTATCCATGTGGTTCTTCCTATCAGTGTGTGAGCTGCATGAGAACTTGCCTTGGCATTATTTTGAGGCCTTTTTGAAGGTTTTTTCCCCCCTCATTTCCTTAATCAGATAAAATGGCCCTCAGCTGAAGTTGAGCAATATTGATCATGTAAGTCAGGGATCTGACCCATCATTTATTAGCTTTTGCATAATCCTTTGGAAATGCAAACTGCAGCGTAACTGCTGCGTGTTCCTGCTCTTCCATAATACTCCAGTAGCAGCTCCGATTGACTGGTGGAGATTTTATTGGTGGATTTTGGCAGCTGACTTTTGCCAGGGCTGGAGTGACAAAACCAGAAGGAGCTGCTTCTGTGGCTGGCACATGATCATACTCAAGGGCAGTCTCCTGTGCCTGTCAGCCAGATGCTTTACAAGACTCATTGGGCTGAAGACTGCAAGATTAGTTTTCTCCTAACTAGCTTAGGGTTTAAGTAATTGGTTTTCTGAGGGCTTAAAAAATAAAATAAAATTGTAAATCTGACACAAAGTCAGTGTTAGTTGTTTGCTTATCTGCTCTAGGCTGTTCGTGAGAAACATCAAATGCATTTATCTCTAAAATATTTGGAAATAAAACGCTGTAGCAGTTCATGTTTGTAGCTGGAATTAGTAAATATACAGGACTTGTTTAAGCTCTTGGTACTGACAAAGTTGTTGTAGTATCTTCTAACGAGGACAGCCTTACAACCTCGTCCTTTGGGCTGTTTGAATGATCAAATTAATGTCTGATTCCCTTTGAGCTCAGGTCTCTGTGAAACAGAATAAAATAACTTCTGTGGATGCCACTGGAGACCTTATGAACTGTTACAGAGATCTTCAGACTGACTCTTCCTAAGGTGAACCATGCAAGGGCCATGGGGGCTGAAGAAGCTGCTGGTGCGGATCCTTGGCTGACAGAGGCCATCCTGCACGAGGCAGTTAGGTGGGCACTACAGGTCATGAAAATCTGGTGAGTGGTGGCAGCTGAATGTGGCCAAGGCTAGAGTGGGCAGGTGGACCACGAAGCTTGCAGGGGATTATCTTCCTGGAAGCTTCGCAAAGAGCCATGCTGGGCATTGACTGAACCCCAGTCTTCTGCACAGGCTGCTGCCCAGAGCTAAGGAGTCAGCTCAGACCCCAGCATGCTCGGAGAGCTTGCACTTGGGACAGACTTGTGGCCATCACCTAGCATGTTGTTTGTGATACTCCCTTTCTAAAGCATGCACAAGAAATAACAGCTTGTAGTATGACAGCTTAAATCGTGTCTGAGGGAGTCTGGTGTGGCAGGGGAGGGAGAACTAGTGTGAATGGGAGTATTAATAAGACAGAGAATAGGCTTTGGTTTTTAGGACGAGCCCTGAAGATGATCAAATCTTAAGAACTTGGAAATTGAATCCTATCTCTTTCTTTTCCCCTCCCAGCAAAATGCAGAGCCACTTCTTCATGACTGCTGAAGTTGTAGTTTCTCTGACCTACTGCATGTGTCTGTGCCAAGCTAGGCAGGAAGATGAACATGGTAGCTCATCTTCCCATTCCTACTTGCCTCCTACTTGTCCCTGTAATCTTTCAATCCATGCAGCTCAATTGCAGCATAAAAGGATACTTTCCCTTATAGCAGCTTATTTTAAATTTAGGCTGTGCTAAAACCCAAGAGATCAAAGTATCTTCAATAGCACAGAAGGAACTCATCCATAATAAAGCCCTTAAACCTAACTTCATAGCTGTAAGCTGACTTCATTGCGCAGGAATGGTTGGTCAGTCACTGATTGTGACTATAGGGTTGTGTTGCAGAGGTATGATAATCCTGCTTTTAAGGACACAACTTGGGCTGGAAGTAATTGGCAGCTGCAAGGCTAGTGTGGGCTTTCAGCTGTGACCTGCAACATAGAGTTAATTCCTAATTGCTGTTTGATTGCCTGTCATTCAGGTGCTGCCCATATGAACAGCCAGCATTTTGCACAAACCACAAAAAGTGCAGTGGGGAAGAACTGGAAGTACTTCACTGGGTATTGCTGTTGTAATCATGCCCTGCTGCTGTTAAGGTTTAGAAACTAACAGGCAACTCTCAGTCCTTTCAGATATTTTATACATGTGCACGTTGCTCTTGCTTGCTTGCTCTCCCTCTCTTGCCCGTTTGTTCATATTGTAGCTCATTTTACAGGTTTCAGACAGAGTTTGATCTGGTTAGTTTGATTAGAAAGCTTCTATTAGCTAAATAAAAGTGGAATAATGAAAAAATTACAAACTCAAGTGACTATGGCTCAAGTTTTGCCACAGGAATTGGTGTTTTGTATACGTCTATGTGTTAAAGCTAGATGATACAAGGACATCTTCATCCAAGCTCATTGGGGTAGTGGCTGACAGACCTTCACCATTTGCTTGTTCACACTTGGTTAGGAGCACAACATGTTCAGGAGTGTAAGCAGGTATGTCTTTTTTTTTCCTCCCTGAAGACTCAAATGGCAATGAGTCAGTTACTGCCTTGCATTTGCACAAAAAATTTTGAACGGGTGAATTTCATTGCGAGCATCTGGACTCCCTGACCTCCTCCTGCACTTGCCTGTTGCAATTAGTTGCTTTCCTTGAGCGTTAGGCTCCTGTTGTTTTGCTTTCGACAAGACAGCTGAGCTCTGGCAGGGACCAAGCTTGTTCAGTATTTTGGGGCTGAGACAAGTAATTTTCTACCTCTGGTTTGCTGTTTTCAGCTCTGCTTGGCAGTTATGAGCTGATGGCTATATGCAATGAGAGAGATAATCTCAGTTTAGTTTCTGGGAACACTTGGTCACAAATACCTGTCCATAATTCGTCCATCCACTGGCTGTATCAACAGCCAGGAATGTAATGTGTAGGAAGTGGATACTGACTGTCAGAAAGGGCAGATCTCACAAACATTAGATGAACATATGTGTTTTAATTATTGCAAGGATGTGACTGTTCAGCTCTGGAGAAGAGCTGCACTGAGGAGGGGTTTGAACAAGACTTTGGCTTACTTTCAGCTAATTTTTGTCACTCTTTTGAATCAATGTTTTTCATTAGGGTTACAAATAAATTGTATGCCTGGAGGATATTACATAGACAAGTATGTCAAGAGCATTAAGATGTATTTTATAGAATGATGTGATATCAGGAATTCATTCTACATCTACAGCTGTCGTAAGAGATAAACTAGGAGGTAGAAAGGAAGGAGAGTTGTTGGAGGATGTAAGCTTCCTAACAAAAACACTGGGGATGCTTTTGATGGAAAATTGAACAAACTTAAGGACAAGTATGACTAACTGAGAACAATGCCCAGATGGTATGGGAAATGTAATTAACCTTTGGCAATGCAGCAGTCTCAAAACAATAAGGCAAAAATTGACTAAGATTCACTAGTCTACTAAGATGTTCATACATAAAGTGATCAGTTTTTCTACTTCAGTATCAATGTTATTATAAAATACGTATGGAAAATATATCAAGACCCAGAAACAACCACTTAAAAATGCAGTAGCAAAAGACAAGAAAGGTAAAAGTGATGGAGATAGCCTAATGTAAAACAGAAGATGGTTGACTCCTAGTTATCCAACTTACAGGGTGAAAAATGATCCTTCTAGCAACAGGGAAAAACTAGGAGGCACTGTACTTAATGAGGAAATTTGTTTCAGTGCTTCCCTCTGACAAGGTATACTTTCTTTCTGACCTGACAGGCTGATAAAACTTGGGATGCCATTAAACTGATAATGAAGCGCCATGCTAAAAATAGTCTGTCTGCTTTTTTTCTGGTTGCCAGAACCATCAGAATCATCTGTGTAATCAATTTACTACTAACTTTGGGACGTCTCTGCGTGGAAGCCTCCTGGGATGAGAAGCGTCATCTTTTCTCTCTGTCACTCAGAGTAGAGTTCAGTGCTCATCATGTACTAAGTAAGCAGATAGAATTGGCAACTAGTCATTTGATCCTGTTTGCTTGCTCACCACGTTTGGATTATCCTTAAATGTGCTTTAAAAGCCTAAGCCTGAGCATTAATTGAACCAAGGAAAGTACCTTTCACAGAAAATGTGATACACTTGTTTATTCTTTTAAATAGTGTGGAGTTTTATGCAACCCCTTTGAAACCAGATCCTCACACTTCACATTTCACGGCCTGTGTAACAATAAATGGGTCTTGATCAAGAGGCAGAACTAGAGTACCTAGCTAGGGCTGTTGTTTAGGACTTTCAGGGTTTCCATTTTTACGTTTCATTGGTAATTGTCTCTAACTATACTCTCCTCAACTCACTGGACCATAGGTGTCACAACAGAAGATGGTCACTGAATAGATTCTAGGAATTTCCAGAGTTTTAATGTGGGGAAGGGCTGGCTGCGAGTAAGTTGTTTACAGTAGTGGAGGGGACAGAGATCCACAAAATCCTGCGTTGTGGAAGTTAATCAACAGATTATGTAAATCCTACAGCGTAAACCTCTGTCGGAGTGTTCCTCCTTATCTACCTCACCAGCAAGCAATGACAGGAGGGTAAGTCTTGTCCTGCTCCGGATCTACAGAGGAGAATCTTTAATTATTTGTTGTCTAAGAATGGATAATGATTTGGAGGGTGAAGGAGGTTGACATAAGGCATTGCTGAAGGCAGATAATGGTTTCATCTTAGCTTTTACTTCTGGCTGTTCACAACTTCTCCGGGAACCCCAGAATTTCGCAGCCCCTGAGGCAAAACTTTGAGCTCTTTAGTTATTTTGCCCTTTGGCAGCAATTAGCTTCATGTTAGGTTCGCCTGCAACAGAGCCAACACGCTCAGCCAAGTTCTAGTGTTTCCACGCTCCTGGATGCTTTCTGTGCCATCTGTGATGCTTTATGATATGCAGAGTGGTACGTGTGCATACGTTTTGATGAGGCATAAGTGAATCTATAATGAGATACTGCTTTAAAAGGATGGCTGGAGGAATGTCATAATCATCACATCCTCAGACCTAATGGGACTTGTCCTTCTTATGGAATTTGGCCAGAGTTCCTTCATCATATCCATGCACATAGGATGAACTTCAAACCAGAGCATGTTGGCAGCAAGGTAGTGGCCCACTTCTCTCTAATACTATTCTCTGTTTCTACACATATTAGGCTTGACAGGCATGCTTCCCCTTTGAGAAGGGGAAAGTTGCCTTTCAAGCCATAAATAAACTTCAAAAGAATTCATATGCAGTGTACATTGGTTATGGGACTGAATATTTGCTATGGGTTGATGAATGTTGTCCCTTCAGATGTGGGTATGTGTTCGTTTTTTGAACTCATTCTGGCCAAAGTAACATAAGCAAATTGTTTCATGATAGTAAACTGGGGTGTATTGCTGTGAAATGTGAGCATGAAGTGTGATCTAAGAGGCCATTCAAAATGGACAACTACATATTTTTTGTTTTGTTCTTCAGAATTGCCCGTGATGCAAGTAACAAAGATATTTTTCTCAAGGATCTGGGACTTACCACTGCTGGATGGGATTTCCTAGACTAGTAAGACCACACTCAAAATGCCTGCAGCTATAGTAGACACTAGATGAAGATCACAGCTGATATTATCTTAGTGGTAGGGGGCCAGAATCTGTCTATGATGGCCAGCTAGGAATTTCACCAGTTGAGAGAGCTGTATAGTGGTATGAATCAAGTAAACTGTACTGTATATGTAGCCCCTGAAGAAATAGATGGTGATGGTACAACTTAGGCGACAGTTATTAGACTGCTGCGAAGCTCTAACAGCACTGGTGCAAGCTGAGATGTCATCGTCAAGCTGTTTCACTATCACAGGCCTGTACCAAGCTTATCGTGGCATGCAAGAAAATCTGCATCTCAGGGTTGATTTCAGTGCAGAAGTCACAGTAACAGGGCGATTAAAATCCCAACTGAAATCAGCACCTACTCCAAGCTTCCATTGCCTTTATTTCTCATAGTATTAAGGCTAACACCTAGTTCATGTCTAACGCTTGTTCTTATTATTTTTCTTGTTGGTATT
>WAAD01019047.1:10165-24281 GCA_013389945.1 Fregata magnificens | reverse complement strand
ACAGACTTCTTGATTAAGCATCACACTTGTTCCTACCCAGCATAACAACCGAATTATCAATGCCAGCCTCCAGCCAGCTCTTTTCCAGCAGCTGTGCTGCACTTCATTGTTATGTAACTCTCAAAATCATTTCAAGTTTTCCCTGTGAGAATGACTGTGAATAACTAATTTTTTCTGGCGTTAAGAGATATAGTCAGGATTTAATACAAGCATGTCTAGCTTTAGTCTGAAACCGGTCGCCTTTTTCACACCAATCTCCCAAGTGAAAAAGAAAAAAGCAAAATGCTATTTTAAGAGAGAGAGGTAATTTACAGCACTGGTTTGAACTGACAGTGAAGAGTAGACAAAGGCCAGAGGAGAAACATAAGAATACAGGGCAAGAGGAATTTTTTCCAGAATGCAGAAAGCACCTAGGAGCAATCAGTACAATAAAAACAAAATTATTACCCCAACACCTTTTGTGCATTTTCCAAGATATACAAAAGCAAAGCCCATTCATAAATGTGCACCTGGACTGCAAGGCTCTGACAGAAGAAAAACAGGATTCTGTGTGGGGTTTCTCCATGCAGATATGGGATGAAGTTCTTCAGTGAATTGGCTTATGACTTGGAAATCTCATGAACAAGTATCTCCAGCAAAATTCTGAAACCAAAATTCTGAAGCAGTGTGAGCAAGAGTACACTGAAAAACAAATGAGATAATGAAAGTCCCTGAATTTGTTTCCTGTGCTTAGACATAAAACAACTCCAAGCTGCAAAACCATACCCTGTTAAAAGGAGTTTGACACAGTGTAAGAGGAAGTTTAATATGTGCCTGAGTTGATGAATAATCCAGCAATTCAGATGATCAAACAAATTCAAAGTGCCTGCTAAGCAGAATATTTTAAAAAAATACATTTATATAATTTGTTAATAGCTTAAAAGACTGGAAAACGTCAGAAACTAAGATTATTGACCTAAAGTTCTCCAAGGCGTATGCTTTTACGCTCACGGGATTCAGCAGTTTAGATTGCAACAGCAAGGTCTACTGAAACAAGTCTTCCTCACTCCCCAATTCTGAACATGGGGCAGCAGGAGAGCTGGAAAGGATGGTGCAAGTACACCAAGCCAGCTGCATTCCCTCCAACACTCCAAGTCCACAACTAAAATTAGCACTCAGAAGAGGAAATGCAGATCTAAAGCATGAATGTGACATTTAGTTCTGAGGGGGCCATTCTTTAGACCCCAATAAACATTATTGTTCCTTGAGGATAATGGGACAAAGGTAGCAAACGGTCATAACATTGCTTTTTGCATAAAGCAACAACTCTTAGGAATACATTTTTGTGAACAGAGATGGACTGTCACTGAGAGTTGCGCAGGCTGATAGCAGAGTCAGGCCAGCAGAGCAGCTGAAACTCCCCATGTGGGATGTACATGTTTTAAGAACACTCTGCAGAGTCCCTAGATGACTTTTCTTTACATCAGGCCAGGTTATCTTTGAAAAATGTTTCTTCCTTCCAGGAGAACATAAGTGAGAGATATATATATATATATAATGCTCTAATACTCTGGTACAAAACAAAACACAATCCTGGGTACGGCCCTACAAAGTTCCTTTCACATGAGTAATCTCAAACTAGTTACAAAAGATAAGATTAGTGGGCCTTAATGCATTTATTTGTTTTGATGTTCTCTCTCTCATTTTGTATATATAAATATAAAAAACAACCATTTATTAAGCAGGAAGTTTAAAAGCAAACAGTTTAATGATCCTTAACGATCACCAGAGACAGCAAAATAATGCTGCAGGAACAGCTCTAGTCTACTCTTTCTACAAGCACACCTCACCTTTTTCTGGGCCTTTGGATATATTCTCGTGATACACACATTTTGTATAATGGCAAGCCTCAAAAATGTGGACTGATTCTGAACTTCACATCTCTGGAGGGTCCTGATACCTCTGGTGGCAGCTCTTACATGCCTGATGAACATCATGGGACTCTGCTTCTTATCATCATAAAAATGGCAGTTTCCCACATTTACACAGCTGTTCAATTCATAGGGCAGATCTTGAAATGTTTTTGAACACTACTCTGAAGTTTCCTTAACTTCTGTGTTCTAATTAAATATGTTTTTCTGCAGGCATCAAAAACCATCGCTAAAAGTCACAGCAATTTTCTTAACAAACATGCTCAAGAGCTATTGCTTCCCATTGCACCAGGCCAAGGGCCAGACGTGCAGTTCCATTACAAGCACCCTACAGAAACATATAAAAACACTCATAAAAATGCATTTGTTTATATGGCAAAGAGATATGAATGAATTAATACTGTACACAGAAACTAGCACAATATTATTAGAGTTTATTCAACCTGCAAGAATTTTATCGAATCTTAAATCATGTCCCCTTCCTTCTTTCCTCCCCACATGCATCAATGGACTCTTGTGTTTTGGTTTGCAAATATTTAAAGCAGTGTGTCAAGTCCTGCTGCAGAAGCCTGATGGTCATGCCATGCTATGAATAACAGACTGAAAGCAGGGAAAACAGTTCCTAAATCAAATTACGACTCTTGGGGATAAACACATTTCCAAATGATGTAATTATAACAATATGTCACACTCTGCTGAAGACCTCATATAACATTAAAATAAAGAACGAGTGGGTAGGAAATATAAGCAAAGGATGACATAATATTGTTCCGTGCCAGTTTCTGCCTGTTTTCAATCAGGCCAGACATCAGAAAGTGACTTGGGGGGGGGGGGAATCTCACTAACAATCAAGGGAATTTCTGTTTAAGTCGGAGGCCTGTGCACAAAGATCACATTTGACCTTGTAATATAAATAAAGTAACCCTAATGAAGTGTGTACAGAGCCTGGGAAAGACAAGCCCCCCTGCCTACCCCCTCATACTGAGTCCCAAATAAACACACCAGTATGACTTAAGACATGCTTGCACAAAAGTTTATTATTTTATTTTCACCCCTGTATATATTCCTTGCCAGTAAAAACTGCTGCATCACAAGCTCTTAATTTAGTCCGTTTTAGACACAAGAGGGCCTTGGATGGTTGATCCTAAACATGCCTGCACTAAATAACTCATAAATGAGCTGACAGAAAACATGTATCTCAAACTCAGTTAAATGCTTTGTATGCACAAGTGAAACGAGTTGTATCTGGTTCAGACCTGAATCCTTGGTATGGTAGTAAATCGCATTATCAGCCTACAAAGTGAAGTCACTTGATTCTATCAAAACTGAATAAACTCCATTGTGGCTTTCCTATAATCCCCTTATGAGAACTGTGTGCATCATTATTTACCCAACTTATGTGGGTGGAAATAGGAGACATTCACCTCTGGCAAATATGTGTGCAACTTCTCTCAAGCCAATACAGTTGCACCTGCTTATACCAGCAATGAAGCTTGTCTCTGATGTCAACAGTGATATTATCTAGAGATAAAACAGTTCCTGTTTTGTCTGAAAAATGAAATACTTCAAAATATGTCAGGTCACTTGCAAATCCTGCCCATAAAGGAAAGAGGAAAAGCTTTAGAAGAATTACTTCCATAAACCAAGTAGCTTCTGGGACCAGAAATCATGAAGAGATTAACACCCTCCCTGCACTCCCCTTCTGCTAGGAATCTTCCATGAGAGCTCTGGAGCCTGCCAAGCCCTGGTTCTTGCTTGGACAACAGCAGCATCCTTACTGGGAGCCCAGAAAAGCTCAGTGCTAAAGACAACTGCCAGGCAAAAAGTAAGCAGCTTTCTGCCTATTTACCAGCATCTTTCCAGGCACTGTGAGTGATCAACGAGATTGAAGGAAAATCACTGATGACTAGAAAAGGAAGAGGAAAAGGGAGGGAAAGTGATGACAAACGAAGCAAGCACATTTCCTATACCAGTCCTCCTTACAGAATCAGCCATTCATACAGTCCTCTTGCCTCAAACTCCCTTCTTCATCTCTATCACTCCTAGCCTCATTTAAAACTCCTTTTCTTTTGTTGATATGCCTGAAGCTTCTCCCCAATCTGGCCATTCTCATATACCAAAAAAACAATCAAAAACCCAAACCCAAGAAAACCATAAAACCCACTTCACCTCATGCAGTTACCTACTTATCATGTTTTGGGGTTTTTCTGGTTTTNTCATACTCACTACATATTTATATTTCCCCTACCTTTCACACATCTGAGTTATTTTTCATACTAAGGACTTCAAAACACTTAGTACATTTTGGATACCACAACTATATAATTACCTGTTTTAAAGATGACCACAGTTAGGATTATGAAGAAGCCATAAAACCAAGTTTCCCTTGGGTGAAATTCCCTCCTTCCAACCAGTTTATCAAAAGAACCGTTGGCCCAAAGCTCCCACTGTCTACTCTAAAGACTGCTGATCTACCAGGACTTCCATTCATGCAGAAATAGAAGCTGCCCTTTAAATGGGACCTGGCAAGAAACACTGGAACTTCTACACTTGTTGACCTTAAAAATACCAACTAAAAATTGCATGGACTCATTCAGATGACATCACTGGCTTGTGTTTCTGGGACTTGTCTCAGTTTTAATGGAACACTTGCCCCAGTTTTAATGAACTGGTTGTCCAATGAGCATGTGATAGACCAGGTAGTCTGGAAGCCTTGCACACCTCATTCTGATTTGAGACAGGTTGGGTGAGGAATCTGTTCTGTAGTGCCAGCAGCAAAAAAGGGCACACAGTGAAACCTGCAGTTAACATTTCTGGAAATACAGGATAATTTTTTATTATTATTTTTATATGATAAATTAATAATAGCCACAAGCAGGAACCACTTTCCCTATGCAAGACACACTGCATCTGCAGAGAAATACAGCCATACCACAACATGCAATTCATGACTCCTATGGGAGAAAGGTACACAGCAGAGTTTAATTAGTCGCTGATATTGAAGCACAGATATTTGGAGATAATCACTGACATAACAAACTTTGCCAAAATTGTGTTCATCCTTCCTCCTTCTACACAGAATACAAATTCACTGAATCCTATGAAATTAAGCATAAGCATTGAAACCAACTCCCTGAAGATTAGTGACTGACTGGGAAGAGCCAATTAACTCCATCTGGTCCTTAATCCTCAGGAAACTTGCTACAGTCCAGTTAATGCTGTTACAAAATTAACAATCAATTTAGATTATAAAATTTATATTTGTTTTGTTGCACTTGCTACACTATGTCCAGTTAGCATACATGAAAAGTAGTGAAACTTACTTTTAGCTGTATTCAACATCAGCAAAGCACTTGTTTCTTAACAGTCTCAACCACACACTACCTTTAATTCCGTATTTTTCATGCCAATGCACCCCAAAGCTCTTTGTTTACAAGAAGCTCTACCCTGTACTTTACCATATAGAGTTTCATTTTACACCTAATTAAGCTGAGGAGGGAATTTGAAGAGCTAAAACCTGTACACAGTACCAAGATTTTAAACATTGCTGATTTTACATAAATATTCCTGGGTTCTTTATTTACTTTTAAATGGTAAATATCTCACACCTGCCATAGAAGTAAACAGAAACATGTCTAAAAATTGTGCTAGTATGACTTAAACAGGAGGTATTTAATGTTGCCCAGCTGCGGTGAATCTTCAAAACCTACAGGCTGGTGTGTCTATGTGATTTTCTACCATCTAAATTTAAGTGGTGATTTCCCCCCTCCAGTTTTCATTAACACCATTTCCTTTTTTTGTTTTGCTTTAAATCCCTGGCCCCCAAATTAAATTCAATTAAAGTAAATGAATGACACAAGTCAAACTAACAGTTCTAAGAAACCCAAATTTTAAAAAGCAGTTCAATGTCAAGGTATTTTGTCACTCAAGTCAATCGAAGTTGCAAATTCCTCTGATTTTGTGAGTGAATTAAGCCATATACTATCCACCCAGTATATGTGCGAGTAAAAAGATCTGGTAAAAGGAACAGTGAGAAGTTCCTGTAATAGCATAAAATTTCTTTTGAATTCCATGAAATGCAGTTGACCCAAACTAACTGCTCTTCCTCTCTCTTAATACTCTAACTGAAATGTTGTATTGCCTCACTCTACATTAATTTAATCATCTTGTAAAAGATATAGGCTTTTGTCTACTTACATAAAATCTATGAGCTCAAACCCCTTGTTTCCCACTTGTGATTTACATTCCAGAAACCTCCCCTGCAAAGGACAATTCATTTACATTTCACTCCTTCAGATGCTTTTTGAGTAGGCTGTCATACTTGGATTAAATCAATTCTTCCCATTCATTTGGCAGCTAGTAATGCAAGAAACCAAAAACTCTTCCAGTTGATTGAGTTCCCTCAATAGGAGAGCTGGCATTTCCTTGCACAACTCCATTTAAGTGGAACAATAACAATATCAGGTTCCCTTCTAACAATAGCTCCAGTGTTATTTGGCGTTGCTGTCAAATGTCTCAAGATGAAGACAAACTTGAGAATTCATAGAGATCTCCCAAGAATGTTTCCTTATTCATAAAAAAAAAAAATCCAAGAATAACAACAACACAGTTTTGTTTTTGTTTAAAAAATAAAGGATCCTTACAAACACTCCTACCGTTACCATTACTGCCTTGCTGCTACCTCACACTTAAGAATTCAGTCAGTGTTATCAACATTATCATTTCATAGTTGACGATACTGAAACTAAAAGGAGAAATATTTCAGTCAGGTTTGAATAATGACTAAACTAGAAGCAAAACACTGAACTTGAGAATCTTAGTTTTCAGGTCCTTGCTACTGCATAGCTTAATCCAAGAATTTGGTCTGATTTCAGCTACTGGATTGAATACACTACTGGATTGAATACACTACAATGTCTAAGCAATGCCTGAACCTTTATTGACCAGCAATATGTACTCATGCACCTGTTACAGGGGAAATTCTGAAATGAAGCGGCCTCACAGTCAGTAACAGCACATAGTTGTACTAGGTCTGGCCAGAACGGAGTTTGTTTTTTTTCATAGCAGCCCATATGGTGGTGTGTTTTAGACTGGTGACCAAAACACTGTTGCTGACACACCAGTGTTTTAGCCACTGCTGAACACTGCTTACACATCACCAAGGCCTCCTCTGTTTCTAGCTCTGCCACCCTTGTTAGGTTGGGAAGGGACACAGCTGGGGCAGCTGACTTGTATCAACAAAAGAGCTATTCCATACCACCTAACATCATGCTCAGCCATAAAATGGGGTGGGGGTCTGTTGGGGAGGGCAGGGGGCTGAGTTTTTCCAAAGTAGCCATTGCTCGGATACTGGCTGGGCATCTGTCTGCTCGTGGTGACTGCCCTTGCATCACTTGTCGGGGGGTGGGGGGAAGGTATGGGGATGTGTTTGTTGTGGTGTCCCCCCCTTCACTTAAACTCTCTCTATCTTGACCCACACTTTTTTTCTCACTTTTGCCCTTGCAATTCTGTCTCCCTTCCCTCTGCAGAGGGAGGGAGCGAGCAAGCTGCCAGCTGGGGTCAATCCACCACAATAGTGAAGGAAGCACACAATCAGCCTTCAAAGGTACTTTCTCTCCTGAAAAGACTACGCAAAGGCTACTACTACTATCATGGATGTCCTGGTGGACTAGTACCTTTATAAGTAATGAAGCAGAACTGCAGTTCTACAGGTCCCACCTTCAACCAGGACAGCACCATGCACAATCCTAACACACAGCTGGGTCTATACACCCGCTCTGCAAAAAGCTTCAATCCCAATTATTTCCCAGCCTCCCACTGAACAGTCTGACCACAGAGTCGTTCTCTAGGCTTGTCAGTAAGTAACCGGGTCAGTAACAGGGGAACAGCCTTACTGGGAGGGAAAACTAGAATACTGAGCACAGAAGTTAACAGACAACATACAGCATTGCTAGTACAGGTTACAGCTTGGTAGCTTTACATTGCGCATAAAATGGCAGAAGGAAATAGTGCTGCCTCAAATGATTTGGTAAATGGCACTAACATCTACATGATTTATCCTAAAAAAGAAGGAAAGCTGAAGCACAGCTTCAGCTCTGAAGTGTGCATATAATACTAGGGAGGATAGAAGGGTCCTGATGTAGAAAAATTAATCAGCTGTCTTTGACTGGGCAAAATATTATTCTGTCATTGAACACGTTGTAACACACAGCAAGTACAAATGAGATTATCTCAAAAATATACACTTCTGGGTTATGCACAGGATGACATTATCAATACACATTCAAAATACCAAAGCAGTGCAATCCAAAGGCAATGCTGTTACAGAGCTGTCCAATATATGGCTTCTGCTAGCAACATTGTAAAGGCTAACTTGATACAGTGGCAGTGGACTGAGCACTTCTCTTTCTACCAATTCCCCTGATTAGCCCAAATACATTTAAGTTTCTGCCAGAGGAAGAATCACTATAAACCGGAGCCCTTAACTGAGAAGGATTCTCAGGGCTCTGTGGGAAAACCTTGGGGAAAAAGTGCTTGCCATGCCTACTACACCTGTTAGTCTCATGAACTTAGTTCTCAATGCAAACCAAAGTATTTCTCCAAAGACAGATGACAGCAAATGTTGCCACAAACCTCTCAATGTAAGAGTCTGCCATCCTATGAGCTAAAGAGCTCAGTGGCCAACTGGCAGGCAAATATTCCAAGTGCTGAAGTAACTGTTACATGTTGTAGACAAAATAGAGAGGTGACACCCCATGAAAATGAGCCTGCATTAACAATCCTGTAGATTATTCTTTAATCTATAAGTATTTAGCATCATTATACTAACCAGTTAATGAAAGGAATGCCAATGCCTCCAGAGACATCAGGACAAGGGCTGAATGTTCATATATAGTGAGAGACAGAATTAATTTCAGCTCCTCACTCTTCCTTCTCAGGCACAGAAGTAGCTAACAAGAAACAGAAGGCACAGGCTTAAGGGGCAAGGGTGAATTATAACTGGCAAGTTCACCAAAGCAGCAATCACCTGGAAAGATTCTGCTGTACAGAAAAGTAGTGGCAATCTGGCTGCGAGACACTTCACTATCAGGGTGTTACTGCCTTCTGATGCTCAAGGAGAAGCTGAAGGGAGATGAAGTGTATTATCAGTGAAGTGGAAAGATGATCTCTGAGCATCACAATCACCTTTTGGGTAGAGGCCAAAGACTACTGCAATATCACACACTGAGGAAACAAACAAAACAAAAAAAAAACCAGCCCTAGGCCACATAAAGGCAGCTGAAAACCATCCTCCCCATGAATCCTTCTCCTCTGACTTCAACTCATTCTGACTGTAGGCTCTGGCCTTAGGTGGAAAACTGAGATATTGCCTTTTGTTAAATTATGATGAATAGTTATGTTTCCGTGGTTCTTCAAAACCACTGAAAGAGGCAAACAAAAGACTGTATTATTCCCTTTTACCCCACTGATGCGTACAAAGTTCCTCACAACTACAAATATTTCTATTTGTCTCTTCACAAGTAAAAGCTTCGTGAAAATTTATTAGACAGACTTTTCACCCCTTAACAGTTCAATTAGTGCAACTACATAAACTGGAATCTCGACAGAGTACAGCTCACCATTTGCTACATCAAACTTTCAAACATTAGATCTACTGTCGAGGTTGGCTACCACAGTAAGAAAAAAGCCTGTTTCCGCATGTTGTTATTTCTTTCCTTTTAAATGCTAAACTAGATGTTTAAATATTACCTCTCTCTCTCACAATGACATCTTTTGTCATCTAAGGCAAACACATTAGAAAAAAAATAAGGTTGAAAACTTTAGCAGTTGTTACTCAGCATTGCTCCATTGCCTTCAAGCAAGTTATAGTGATTTATACTAATATACCAACAGAGGAGCTACAAAAAAATAAGCATAAACAAAGCTGTTAGAAACCAGATCAAAATCTGTATTTAACTCATGCTGACCCCCATTTCTAAAGGCAGCCATAGCCAAGATGTAGGAGTGCTTCGTAAGATCAATAGCAATAAGCTTAGCTCAAAAATGACTGAATAGGTGCTTATGCCAGAGTTCGTTGCTCTTCACATACATATATGCTTCACAGATGTTGAAGAATAAAATATCTCCTTTAGCCAAATTACATGCTTTGAGGTTGGGGAACATCAGCCAAAAGCCTAGTTTTTGGGCAAAGATTAGCAGGATAGCTTGTTGTAAAAAAAATTAAAACACACTGGCTCAGGTACAACTCTCCAGACATGTGACTTCTAATAAAGTATGTTATCCACGCACTGCTAGACAGCAGATGTTTCAAACAGTTGCCATTTGAACCAGGAAAACAACATTGGTGGATGTTTGTTATTTTAAACTCCTACCAGGCACCCCAAGCTACAAAAAAGGAGCAAGGTGCTATTTTTCATATTTATGTAATTTGTTAATCTGTCTGTTACTCCAGAAACAGGTAACTTACCAAGATAGTCCAAAGAAAGTAGAAAAAATAAAGCATAAGCAGCAAACTTCAAGCAATTTACTAACACTGTGTAAAGGTGCCCAAACAGATTTGTTCCATCAAGAGGCTGTTTTTTTAGCCTTGTTAATTGCTTTATCTGTTAATCTCAAAGTATGAAGTTTTAAGTCTTCAATGCAAGGAAGGACGCCTGGTAAAAATAGGTAGTGGCACCCACAGGAAGGTGCTAGTCTTCAAGCCAGGCCACTATGAATACGGAGGACTGAAACAAAACATATGAAAAGGCTAAAGAGGGATCCCCCCTCCTCCCTCCACTCTCCACTTAGCCTAGCAGGAGCAACCTTTTCCGAAAAGGTGCTAATGAGTCATAAAAGATGAGCTGGGAACAGCACGGTGTGTTACACGTTCCAACAGGCATCAAACATACAACCAATACTTCCATGTTTTGAACACTATTTTACTTGTTATCTTCACCTCCTAACCAACACAAAGAACAAAGCAAAGCAGCACTGAAGCACTCAATAAAACAGAGGTTGGGTAGAAAGTTCGTAAAAGCCAAATCAAGGAATATTTCAATAAAAAGAAAAAAATACCTGCTGGCTTCAAAATCTCTATACCAATACCAAAAATGGTATAAAGCAACAAAAGCATTTCAATCTGTAGAGTCAAAGGTCACCATTGAGCAGAAATACAAAGAGAAAAGTAACACTAACATGGATCTCTCTCCCATTTTCACATTTTAATTAGGAACAACAAAAAGACAGTTGCCATTAGTTCATGGTTTTAGTTGCCCCAATGGCTTCTACTGCTGCACGTGCAGAGCAGCCAAGGCTCAGCTTTGAAGAAATTAAAGCATATCAAAAAATGAAAAAAGTTTATATTAGATAAAAATTCGAAAGTGCCAGCATGCAAACAGTTTATTGGCATAACTGACAGAGGCAGATGATGCGGCAACATGAGAAAGCTTTCAAGACATATGAGGAGGAAGAAAAAAAATTGGAAGCTTTGGATGAGAAAAAAAGTCTTTTTCCAGTTGCAGTACTTTGGATCCAAAGGGTTCTGAGACAATAAAACACATACTAATTTTCCTTCACCCTGGAAATCCAGAGTTCAAATGAAATGCAAACAGAGTTGAAATGGCACTTTGCACTTCTTTTACAACCTTCTTTCTTTAGAGAGGGTAGCAAACTTACGCTGTTGTTAAGTAGGCAGGTATAATCCCTATTTCACAGCAGAGACATGCTGTGGCTTGTCTATATTAAGAACTAAGTCTAGGACAAAGGCAGGAACAGATTTCAGACTTCGTGATTTCTACTCTTAGACTGTCACCACAAGGCTACCTCTACTCACTGTAAATAAGGCTATTACCTGTGGAATCCCCCCCAAATTGTTGTTCTGAGATGATACCTAAATCTACCTCTAATCAAAGATTCAGGGAACTGAGAGAGACTTCACAGGGTCTTTGCAGGACGTGTAGGCAGGAAACATGAAGAGTCTTACAGAAAAGCTTTAGCAAACTACAACCCACAGTTTCTCTGATAAAAAGCACGGAAGAATCATCCCTGACTGGGTATCAACAGGATAGCCACTGCAAGAAGAGGTAATGTTCCACTGCTGACATGCACGATTACCACTGTGTTGCTCATTCTTGATGCTGTTCTGTGGGACTTTAACAAACCTATGACTTGTTTGGGCTTTTTGAAGGAAGCTTTTGATAGAAGTCATACATAAAGGCTAGTTTCATGTGTTTATGTTTAATCACCTGTTAAGTTTAAATACTTACCCCAAAAGATTATTTATCATGCCTTCTCATTTGTGTAAATGCTTACTGAGAAGCACATAACTGGAGTATGGAAGTCCTCTATACTTGGACATACAAGAAAACCAGTAATGTGGTAATGAAAAGACAGGGTCACAGCAGCAAGGCTACAATCCAGTATAATGCAGGCATGGCGCTTGAACTATACAGGCAGAGGAATATGTTAAAATCCTGGCTTGAGAAAGTCAACAAGGCCATTTTTGCAACCTTAAAAGGGAAATATGGAACTTCTTGCCGGTCCACAGACAATTAGAAGGTCAGTAAAAGGCAGACTCTCTTGATCCTTTTATATCCTGCCTTGGAATAAAAAGAAAAAACTAAGCCTGGCAGCATGAGCTCAAGTACTTTTCTGGCACACTGCAAAGGCAATCAATAGCAATAAGAACACCTGTTATTCAGATGCACTAAAGACAGCAAGCCTCTGAGGCTTTCTACACTTTTTACTTCCAGCTCAGGAGCTTTAGGATGAACACAATGTACCCAATAGTATATTTTAAATTATTCTAAGCATATGTATTTTTGCTGAAAGCATAAAAAGTCCATGCCTGCAGATGATGAAGGAATTCTGGACCGCCTAAGGAGACAGACATTGCGTATTTCTTTGGTACAGTTACAGCACATGTAGCAGAACTTTGCTATTTATCCCAGTCCAGGAAGGACTGCAGCATGAATGACTCTGCAAGGGCCAGTGCCCCAGCACATACATTGGTTTTGTGCTGCAACATCATATCCACAATATAGCTGGCTGAAACAACTGCATTAATTTCATAGAATGGTAGAATACCAGCAAATGAGAAATACAAGCTTTGAAAGTAATAGGTTTCTCCTGTTTACCAACAAGACTTCTTTCAAAAACTCAAAGTCATTCACCATGTAAGCATAAAGCCCATTATTCCCAGTTGACACAGTAATTAATTGTTGGTAGGACTGCATTATTTTCTAGTCATTACTTTTCTCGGGTAGCCCCATCTCTCTGAATATACGGAGTATTTTACAGACTGGCATTCTGAAAACTAGATCAATTTAAAGCAGTCAGATGCTAAGGTGCAATAAGAGGAACTCAGCCGAGCTGATGTAACATATCAACTCCTGCCGAAAACAGGTCCCATACTCCCTCCTCCTCTTAGCTTCCCCTTTCCAGCCACACATTCCTGATGCTTTCCTTGTATCAGCTCTGATATTCATGGGATCCTTCAGTGAGTCAATTCACTGGCAGAAAGCTAATCTATCCAGAATGAGCCTTCTGCAAGTTGGTAACCTCAATCAACTTACCAAGGAATCAGATGAATATCAGAACAAGCGAGGGAGGAAAAAGAAGCAGGACTACACCCAGCAGCAACAAAATGCTAATTTGGCTTGGCTGTCTCTTCAAATCTGATCTTTAATCTCTCATGAACATCAGAGAGCAGAATGCAACTTTCATAATGAGTTATTAAGTTATTAATCTATGTTGTTACCTAAAAGGATTCCATCCTATATCAGAACTCAGCTAGAGATTCTTGCAGCTGTACTGGTTCTGTCAATATAAGAAGAATGCCATATATTCACTATCTGCAATCCTTACTCATGTTAAGCAGCAATTTTTTTCTGCAAGTAGCACCAGTGAAGTTGATAGAACTCTTTTCAGAACATGGTATCGTTTTATGGAAAGGTAGTAGAATCTGGTCTCACTATAAAATGTGGATTCAACAACCACCTCTGTAATGCAACTACTATTTAATCTTTTCCATGTCAGTCACAAAATCATAGAATCATAGTGTCTCCATACAGAGAATGCACAGAAGGCAGAGCTGCTTGGTAATCCGTAGCTATTTTGAGTGCCATTTTTCTTACAGTGTCTGTAACTTAATTTTAATGAATTTGTCTTCAGGATAAACTAATTTCTCATTCTTCGTCATGGTTCACGTTGCCTCGTCGCTCAGT
>WAAD01019018.1:365820-397947 GCA_013389945.1 Fregata magnificens | reverse complement strand
CCACACTCTCCAGGAACCTCCTAGACTGCTTCCTTGTGGTATAAACCTCTCATTCCTTAGAGAGAAACAGCAGACGTGGCTCCAAGCTTCTCAGCCACCGAGGTGGGCTGAGTGTTGCCCCCAGGTGGAGCTACACTTGGCCAGGCCACTCTTTTAGCAGGAGGAGATGGGAGAATGCAAGATGGAGAGCAAGGATGAAAGCCTGAATGAGGAGGGCTTGCTAGTCCCGCTTTTGCCAGTGAGAGGGGATGGAGAAATTGGGCAACTTCTTTTGCCGGGCACCTGTTTTCAACTCTGGTTGCAAAATTCCAGTTTGAACCCCTTCTCCCTCCTAGCCACGACATGTCCGCTTGTCCAGCACTTGGAGCAGGAGAGGCGGTGGGCTGTGGGGGATCACAGCAGGTTTGCTGTCCTTGGCAGCCTCCTGCCCTGTGCCCATGCCTGCAGCTCATCACTGCCAACGCTGCCTCCTGCGATGGGGCAGGAGGCGAATGCTGAACTCTGCACAAGGCTTACTTGTTCCACAGCCCTGCAGCCTTGCATCTCTCCAGATGCTCTTCACGTGTGTATGGAAGGGAGGGGTTTTTAGCTGTCTCAGCATCCCAGAAAATGTTTTGTTATGTTTTTTTCTTTTTTTCTTTTTGGAAAGTTGTTGTTCCACTTCTTATTTCATTCTTTTTATAGTCAGTCTCTGTGAGTACATCGCTAGCTCTCAATTTGCAATGGACTGTAACTGTGCCTTTACATTAAGGTGCTGTAGAGGAGAGTTATTTGATTCAATATCAAACTGTGCAATATAAAATTATTGAGTAGTCTTATTATTGAAATAACTCTTTGGTGTCTCTTACATTCTGATGTTGGACTTCTTCCATTTATTTCTGTACAGTCCTGCATTTGGAAGCAATTTGTGTCTTGGAACAGCAACCTGAAATTATTGGCCAGCATTGTGTATAACATAATGAGTGCTAGGCATTTATAAGCTTAGCGGGTTTGTCAGGAGAGTATCAGCTTCCGCTCCTCACCCTATTACCAAAGGTGTTCTGGCTGACCCTACAGTTGCCCCAGAGTTTTAGTCATCTAGAAGTTTTGGCTTCAAAATCAATGCAAGTTTCAATTATGTTTATATATCTTCAGCCATAATTGAAAGCAGCGGTCTCTGCATCCATCTGATGTTGGAGGCAATGTTATCTAACAGCTGACAGAGCAGACAGGAGCTCAGCTGGCTTGGGCGTGCTCTGCTGAGATGGATTTTGAGACCCTGAACACAGCATTTCGGTTTTGTGCTTCTTTTGTGGTCCGTAAAATGGGTGAGGTGGGTGTGAAGAGGATGGAGGAAGGAAGCAGGGAGAAAAATTCCTCCTTCTTGAGAAGCTTCATTTATTACTATTTGCACAAAACTCTGTATGAAGCATAGTTGCATACATGGCAAATAGACGGTGCTATAATAGACACTTGAAAGAGAGTCTGTCTAGAGGTGGAGTTTTGCACCATACTTGGAGACCTTCGTGATGGCAGATGAGAGAGGCAGGATCTGTTTTAATCCATGCAGTACAAACATGTGCACAAATTCTTGTTAGAAAGTCAGAGAAGCCATGCCATGGGCTCAAATGCCCATCGAGGGGAGTGTAGCTGAAGGATTCAAGCATGACATCTTGCTTTAGCTGGGCTGCTTCCAGTGATACAGTGTGTATATGTTATTTGGACACCACACACCAAAAAAAAAAAAAAAAAGCAAACAAATACGTGCAAAATGTGATAATTGGTTCAGTTCTCCAGTGTGGTTTATTCAAACTAAACAGATGTGCTTCACTTTCCAGAGAAATCTCCATTTCTTGTATTCACAGTTTGAAAGCCACTTTGACCATACAATGAAGCCACTTGATGTGGAAAAGGAAATGTTGTCAGAGAAACAGATTGGACATTGGTTCGTTATAATTCTCTAAACATATAATAGTCATTGACCTACAAATACAATAGCTATTGCCTTAATAGCATTTTTCAGTAGCGTAGATAAACACTGCTAGAAAAGAGCTGGCTTCCACGTTGGGTTCTGTTTCGTTTCCTGGACAGATGATGGCATTGTAGCCCTGCCGTATTCTGCAAACCCAGCCAAGGTACTCCCAGAGCGAGATCTTGATTTGATTGTGCTATGCACGCTTTAGCAGCTTAAGATTTTGCCTTTTGCTTTTCATGTCTTCAGTGAAACAGATGAATGCTATAATAGCAGTACTTTCTAAAAGGAAGACATGAAATTCCTACATTTATAATAAAAAAGTGTTACCAACCTCATTGTAATTCAGACTTGAACTGTTCACCCTGTGCACGTCCAGAAACTCATTCTCTAATACTAGATGCAATGATCTCTGGAGGGAAGTTTTCCATCTGTTTCCTTATGATGTTAAGCTGTTAGTGCTGTTCATTATTTATTACATCTACTGGTGTATGTTAAGCTATGATTTTCTTCTTGTCTGGTATTGAGAATTCGACTTGGTTAGTGTAAAAAAACCCCTAGGATTTGCATATTACACATTGATATTTAGCGTATTTGGGGTGGGGGGAGATAGGGGACTGTAATTGCTCCCAAGCTGCTTTTGTGCTAGCAGATAATTTATATTTAATTCAGTGATACAGAGCTAAATTAACCACTTAAAATGGAGATAAATATAGACGTGCTATATATAGGTGGAATCTGCCACCCATACTCAGATTGAAGAGCGTTATCTCTGCTTGATTTCAGTAGGACTGCTGCAGGGTAAGATGCCTCTCAATATGAGCAAGGTAGGCAGAATTGGGCCCATCGTAAATACGTATGAGTGTATATTTCACCTATATATATGAATGAAAGCGCGCATATGAGTGAAAGGGCTTTTTAAAATATGAGTATGTAGTTACCAATGTGCATATTAAGAAAAAGCTCACATGCATATGGTTTATTCTGTGGATTTTCACATCTTCTGTTACTGGAAGGTGCGGAGGACTTTGGTTATTATGCTGTTCTATATAGAATAAATAACTAATTCTCTCTTTGGGGTGAGGAATGGTTCAGCCCGATTCTCTGTTCCTTCACAGAAATTATTACCTTTTTCTGGAAATAAAATTCTTGTTGAGTTTATCCTATTTTATCACTGGTTGCATTAAATACTAACAACAGTTTAGGTGTCACAACATAGCTGGGAGGGATAGAAGATGTACAGAAATAAGATCAGTATCTTATTACACTGTAATTAAAGTATCAGTCTGGGCTGTGAAACATTATCTAGATCAGCCATTGAGGTTACTCTTAACAATACCGATTCCTTTGGAATAAATATATGTGTTTCCAAACTGCATAATGGGAAGTTTTAGCATATCATTCTCACATGTAGTGTCTTTTGATGTGATGGAGAATTGTAGATGAACTGAAATGTTCGCTTTCCTGTCATGTAGCTGGTTCTTTATCATAATATAGATGTTATTAAGATAAAATCTGTCTCTCCATATTGTAGTATTATAAAACTCAGAATTAGAAATGCTTTATCATTTCTGAAGAACAAAGACTATGACTGCTTTAAGCAATATCAAAGTCAGACTACCTTTATCAGGGGGGAACATGAAGGAAAGCACCAGTATTTGCCAAAGCAATTCTTGTCAGACTTAACACTTGTGTTTGCAATTACCAGGCAAAATAACCACTGAAAGATAAAACAAATAAGCTTTCCTAATGCTTTTTTAGCACTTTTATTAAGTGGTAGCAGAAATCCCCTACCTGGGAACAAGATTGTTTGATTGTACATCTGCTCTTTCGACTTCCAAGTCAGATGCTTATTTGGAAGAAATCAGCACTGCTTTGACAAGCCAGTGGAGCTATGTTGACCTACACCTTCTAAGCTATATGTATAGGATACCAGACTGGTAAATATAAAAGTATATATTTGGAGTACTGTGCCCAGTTCTGGGCTCCCCAGTTCAAGAAGGACAGGGAACTGCTGGAGCAAGTCCAGCGGAGAGCTACAAAGATGATCAGGGGACTGGAGCACCTCTCTTATGAGGAAAGGCTGAGACACCTGGGTCTGTTCAGCCTGGAGAACAGAAGACTGAGGGGGGATCTTGTCACTGCTTACAAATATCTGAAGGGTGGGTGTCAAGAGGATGGGGCCAGGCTCTTCTCAGTGGTGCCCAACGACAGGACAAGGGGCAATGGGCACAAATGAGAACACAGGAAGTTCCAGCTGAACATGAGAAAAAAACTTCTTTACTGTGAGGGTGACAGAGCACCAGAACAGGCTGCCCAGAGAGGTTGTGGAATCTCCTTCTCTGGAAATATTCAAAACCCGCCTGGATGCAGTCCTGTGCACCCTGCCCTAGGTGTACCTGCTCAAGCAGGGGGGTTGGACAAGATGATCTCCAGAGGTCCCTTCCAACCCCAGCCATTCTGTGATTCTGTGATTCTGTGAAGGGTACTATTAACGTGCCCTGGGCAGCGGAAAAAAACCTTACTTTTGCACCCACTGGAGATCACCTCTATAAGACTACACCTATTGGAGCCATTTTGGAGGGAAAGTTTAGGTGCAGTTTTTGATAGATTGCAATCTATTTTCTCACAGTGGCATCATCCAGCAGTTTTTGGAAAATGACCTGGAAAAGTGTGGTTAGTCCCCATACAGCCGCAAGGCTCTCTTGTAATCCCCCAAACCTATCCTCTGTGCTGAGGATCTGGAGATCATCTCTTTAAGTTGTCTTTTATGAAGACCTGCTTCCCTCCCCACTCTGGATTCATTTGCTTTTCAGATGGTTTTAAAGGGAAGTTGTGGTACTAAATGCACAGTGGGGTGGTGAAATCAAGCAGTGCAAATCCAGGAATTGTCAGCGCTGGGGTTATGTATGCAGTCACTGAGTAGCCATCAGTAACCGTGGGAGTAACTTCTCATGGGTTGTGAGCAAGGCATTGCAACCCTGACCTACTTGATTAAAATCTGCGGCTTTACTAGTTATTTTTCAAGCTATTTCAAGTTATTTTTCAAGTTTTGTGTTAAAAGAGTCAGAGGCAATGTACATGGTCTGGGATAGAGCATTGCTGTGATGCTGCCTCAGTGTGCAACACTGCCTATTTGCAGGGCGAGCAGGCTCAGGCCTTCTTGACCAAAAATGGTTCTTTGGGGTCCCAGGCTCCCTTCACTGTGGGGAGAAAGACAAGGTGAAGAAGAGGCTGATTCCCCTGGCTTAAATGCCTGTGTTGGATGAGATGAATCACTGCCCTTTTTTGGGTCTGTTTTTTAAAATCCGTTAACTATAAGGGAAGGTCAGAGTGATAGCTTAGAAGGAGACACGTGAAGGTGATACCTTCTGCTGGACTTCAGTACCACTACTGCAGGAAAATCCTGAACCACATCTATCCACACTCTGCTCAGGCCAGTGCTGCTGAAACAAGACGGAGCTCACAGCCTCTCTGGTCTCCACACCGAGCTGCCGGCTGGACCCCCCAAATGAAGGGCATGGCCATTGTTGGTGCTCCTCCTAGTTACAGACTTACTGAACTGTCATTCTGCAAGCAGCATGTTTGGTCCAAGTTGGTCCAAGTGGTGCAGTCTTCTTCAAGTGTCCTTCCACCACAGCTATTTTCTCCCTAAGTTGGAGATGTTCTTTAGTCCTTTCTGGGTATTACCAAATCCTCTCAAGAGCTGGCATCCCACTGGTAGATGCTCTGTGTCTGTATTTCCCCATGCTCTCATGTGACTATATCCATAGTGAGTGATATGTGGCTATCTAGTTAGTGTTCAAGGGTGGTTCAGACATCTCCGGGTTAGGCTTTCCCACATGTCAAGGCACTCTGGCAACAGCAGTGATCATGTCACTTCAATCATGGCCAGTTTCTGGAGCCCTCAAAATTAATCTTTAGTATCAAAGTGAATCCAGTTTTAGTTTAAATGTCTTTGGGGATTGGTTTCTTTTTTACTACTTTTTGATAACCAGTTAAACAGACAAATGTAAGCATCCACAATTATTAGAACAATAAAGACTATATAGCATGGTTTGTAACCTGCTCTTTCACAACAGAAGTACATCTGTTGAGCCTCAATGAATTTGTGTGAAAACCTTTTAGAACATTTGATGTCAGGAAATGACGTACGAAAGTGTGGAGGCTGCTTCCCTGCTGCTAACAGGGATTTACAACATAACCTATGGCAATTCCTGCATGTTGCCTTGTACTGCACTGGATATCAAGCATTGTGACCTAACCACAGATCAAATTGTTTTGATATTGATTAGGATGGATTCTTAACTATCAATATATGTTCACTTTTTTTACAGTCAGTTCTTCAGTATTTTCAGTTCAACCAAAACATTATCTCCCAGAACCATATACTCTTGTAAAATCCCATGTGCCGGTCAAAGAAAGAGAGAGAGAAAGAATGGGAGAGAGAAAGGGAGAGAGAATTCTGGCACTTACTGCTTCGGGAATACGTTGAATATAAAATTTAAAAAAGTTCCCAAACAAGTAGACACAGCTGTTAATGGATTCTAATAAAAATATAAGATTTTTAACCCTTAAAGTTTGCAATGCTGCATGATATACCATTACTTCGGCGAACCGAGCACGTGCTGGCAACAGCTTAGATGATCTAAAAGCACTTTGTTCAGCCCCTGCAAAGGTGGAGCTACCTCCCGCTGCTAATTAAAGATCCAGCCATGTCACCACATTTGTAGGCACAGAGAGTGCCCTGGCTTCCTCAGCCTGAGGATGCTCAATATGTCATGAGATCCTGACCACATTAAAATAGGGTGGGAGAGGAGGATGGGCTAGCAGAGAGCGGGTAGCCAGGAGTGTGACAGTAAGAGCAACTACCTGAGATTGAGTGCTTCACGTATGTACAGGCCAGGGAGGCTGAAGAAATTAGACAGAAGTTACCTAAGACAAAGCACTATTGTATGCTCACTTTCCATTTCTTCAGAAAGACATCTGGGAAGACCCAGAAATGAAAAGCCTGAAAATGGAGACCCCTGATCCACCCTTTCCTCCTGCTGTTTTCTAGGCAGAGAGCATGGCAGAGCATGACCACTGGCTCTGCTCAGGCAAAAAGGTATGATAACTCTGCACATCTTCTTTGTGGTGGTCTTAGCAGACACATAATTATGTGAGAAACCTGAATGAGAGACTCCTTCAGAGCTTCCCAGGATAGTACACTGTAAGGACTCCAGAGTTCTGGATTTGCCAACTATGTACTCATGCATATATAAAAAGGTGTATTTATTTCATCTTGTTAAATATGCTTTTAACAGGCGGATTACACCATCATGGTAGTAACGCAACTAACATGGCGCTTATATTCTAAACCCTTATTTTCAGTCACATAACTTTCTGAGAAAAGTAGCTTTTGCATTGATTTATCATGCTCCACCTGGGACCAGACACTATCATTTTGCAGATGAAAGGGAAGTTTTATTAACATCCATCCAGTCACTTAGCCAATTTGGAGTTCTCTGACTGAGAAAAAGCCATTTTTACTTTTAAATCCAGCACATAAATTCTGGGGGCTGAGATAACTCCAGGCTTGTTTGGTTTAAAAAAAAAAAAATACCAGTTTCACCTGGGTTGAGTGGAGTCTTCAGCTTTCCCCCTCCTGAAGAAGAAATGACAAATTTAGAAATAACAAAATAGCATCGTGTGTGTCCATGCTCACGCGTCTGTGTGTGTGCACGTATGGACCAATTTCAAAAACAAATTTGCACAGGCAACACCTTGAACATGGGTCCCAGGTATTGAAAGGATCATAAACACATGCCAGCCTTTAATCTTCTCCCCTGAACTGCCCACACACAGACAGTCTTAAGTCTGTGCTAAACTGGAGTCTTGATAACTTAAAAGAAGGGAGATATTAATTACGAGGGTTGACAAATCTCCTTAGCTTTCTGACTGTTACCTGCACAGTGGTTGATAAAATGTTCAAGCTAATGGTATAAAAAAGTCAAATAATGATATTGCAGACTTACAGGTTTATCCTGGGATTAATAAATTACAGGAGTCCACAGTGAGTTGTGTTTGAAGGGATAGCAGCTGGATCCTTGAAAACAGATGGCCTTCCTTGTCTAAGTAGGCTTGATCTTGTCTAATCTTAAAAGCTAAGCAGGTTTGGGTCTGAAAGATCCACCAGAGAATATCTGATGCTCTAGGTTGTTGCTTTTCTATAGCAGCAACTGCTGCTCATAATGTGATATGAAATTTAATGAGAATTTTGTAAAAATAAATAAATAAATGCAAAAATTATAACTCGATTTTATGTTTTTCATAATATTCCTGGTAGCATATTGCTAGAAATTTGCTGTGTTCTCAGGATGATAGGAATTTAATACAAGCTTCCTTCGCCTTAGTACACGATGCTTTGTTCAATGGCAACAAATTACCAGCTTGCTGCTGTGACCTGCAGCACGAGTTTTGAGAAGGATTGCTCATGAATTGGAGAAATTTAAAAATTACTCAAAAATCCCAGGTCTTCTGTATTTATAGTATTTGTTTTTTCGTGAACAGCATTTTGGCTGTAGGTTTTTCTTTTTTTTTTTTTTTTTGTTTATTGTTTTGAATGTACTTTTCTTATAGATTTTCTTAAAAATCTGAGCTGTTAACATACTACAGCATGACCATTTAATCGCGATCACTTAACATCTATGCACATAATAGTCCAGTTCGCAGCTACCTATTTGCACTTGTAACAGAGCTGGGTACGGCCACAGGAGGCTGCAAGGCTCCGTACAGCTCATTTCACGCGTGCCAAGGAAGTCAAGAGGAGGTCAGGTTCCTCCTCCAGCGCCCGAACCATTCTTGGGTGGGCAGGCTCCTGCCAGACAAAATCACACGCAGTCATCCTTAGGAACTTGGTGATTCAGCCTTCGAGGAGCAAATTTTCAGCTTATCATTTTGTTGGGTGGTTTTGGGGTTTTTTTTGTGGGAAAGTGGCAGTTACTGAGCCAATGTTACTTGATTTTCTAAAAGCTGGGATCAGTAAAGATTTTGCCTTTGGCTTTGGTGAGAGCAGCATGAAGCCCTAAGGCAACTGGGGAGCGTTTATAGGTGACCGCTGTAGCTGGCTGCTGCTGAATGCTGACTGCTCACATGACAAACACTGGTGTTCAAGACCGATCGGATTAATTAGTCTGTCAGCATGGAAGGATCTGGTTTATAGCCACTTGACTATTTGTTATGGGGCTTTTTCTCTGAGCACTGCTAACCAAATACAAATGCTCGAAAATTGCACTATTCATGAATCAAGTGAATATGGAGAGAATAATTGTCACTTCCCTAAAATGCTACAATCCAAAATGCTTTATATAAGCATATAGGATTAGAAAAATGCTGTTCTTTTCTGGTAATTTATTTTATATTGTACTGTATGATAGTCAGTGTGGTAAAGACCTATATCAATTATAGCATTTCATTACACAGTAGCACAAAATATAACGTCGTATAATGGTTTGCTTGCTTGAGAATAGGCAACTCTATCTCAGAAACCCCCCTCAGAAATCCACAGTTAAATTCCATCAAATATCTCATACTGTTGCAATCAGAAAAAGCATTTTTATAAAATCCAGTTGAGCAAAATTAATTACTTCTACATAAGCCAGGTTTCAACAACAGAAAATTTTACAACCAACCTAAAATCTTGTAAATGCTAATTTTATGCACGCCATAGAATTTCTGATGACAAAATGAAACCTTTATTTTATAATAGTTTCATACTGAACTCTTAAAAAAGACAGGCTTACAAGCAAGGATAATAAACATGTATTTATATAGATGTATTTCCCTATCCCAAAAGTATGTAAGTGTATATAGATGCATATGCACAACATACAAGTACGTGTGTGTGTGTGTGATCGCAAGTCTCTCTGCAGTGATAGTGTTATACTAGCTAGTAGTTGTTTGCAAGATGTCATACTTGACTTGCACGTGCCTTTATTTTTGTAAATATTTTTGTCAATATAACAGAAGCAGTTTTTACTAAAAATCTGTGCTTTTAAAAATCATCAGATCCTGTCCTCCGAGGTGATGTTGATCAATTTTGTAATTTTGATATGATGAGATAAAGAGGCAAACAATAAAGCAGTAAAACCCCTGAAATTCTCTCTCCACTAAAGAATCTCTCAAAACTATAGCTCATGTAAGGTTTCTGTCACAGAAATACTTTCACAAGTCTTACACAAGCTACCAGATAACTCAAGTGACTGATGAAAGCTTACGCATTAAGAGAGCAGAAAAGTCATGAGTGGAGTATCAAAAATACTCCTTAAAAGTAAAACCTTTAGTAATTTCCTTAATTTTAATATTTATGGAAATAATCAGTAATAGGGACCAGGTAAAGTTATGACTAGCGACTAAACTGTCATCTGAGTACATGACCAATTTATAAAGACATATTTTAATAATAAAATCTTCATGTCTGCTCTATGTATAAAATAAGATATGACAACAGTCTTCGTAGGAGCCACAGAGAAAAAAAAATTGTAGCTATGTTTTGCCTCAAAGGAAAAAGGCAGATGACCCTACCGGCTCTGAGAACAGCTGTGAGAGTAGTACTTTGCATTTCTACAGTGCTTTTCACATACAATTACAAGGGGAAAAAAAAAGCATTGGTTAATGTATCCTCCCCTTGGGTGCTAAGCCTTGTTGTCCTTATCTAGGTTTGAGGAAATTTTTGAGCGCTCATTGGAAAGTTTAAATTCCTCTGGTCTTTGGAAACCTGGCTGAAGCTGGACTAGACCATAGGTTCCGAGGTCCGAAGGTCCCACGACTCCCCCATTCCATATGTGGGAAAGGGTGCGTTCAGCACTTCTGAAAATCAGTCTTCAGGAACTAAGAGAAAATTAAGACCAACAACACAATTGCAACTCTAGTCGAATTAGTAGAAATAACAAGTAGAAAAAACAAATGCACTGCACCCCTCAATTTTTTTATTTTTAAATTTGTTTTTGAGGCTTCTTTCTGGCGCAATCTGCATTTACTTTGGAGACTGGTGGAAAAGGATTTCAGAAATGGCCCATACATTGCAAACATTTACTGCTCCCTAAACCTTCCTGTAAGACCAGAATGAGTCTAGCTGACCGAGGGAGGAGCATCAAGTCTTGCCAGAGAGATGAAGACTATGAGGCAGGTGACGGAGAGAGGGAAATGAATAGTCTGAGGAAGCAGGTAGGTTTAGCAGCCCCGAGCCCATCTACCCAGACGCTGTTACAAGCACTGTGTGGTACAGCATCAACAACTGCATTTGCTGTTTCCCCAAAGGAAGACCTTGATATACTTGCTTGTGTACTGGTGGAGTAAGCAAATATTAAAATTGACACATTGTAAGAGGGTTTTCTCAGCTGCACTGAATAAAAGAAAAAAAAACCCCAAAGCTTTGTCAGGTTGAATAAACCACTAGGATGAAGGGAGCAAAGTGATAAAGGCCTAGATTCAAGGTAAAGAAACAAACATGAAAACACTTTTTTTTAAAGTGAACGGGGTGTTGGGTCAGCTAGCCACTGCGTCCGAACTATGTTTTTGAATGAATGTGTGATCTTACAAAAACAGCTTCCCTGATGGAAAAACGGGGGAAAAACTGTTGCACTTTCTAATGCAAAACAACTTTGAATGGCAACACCAATTATTGGACGATACTGGCATATTCATTTGATCACAGTTCAATGATTTTTTTTTTTAAATAATTGATGCAAAAGAGTATAAATAAATGTTTTGAAAATTGGATTTGGACCTAAAGGTGGCTATTCCAAGACATGGGTAGCATTGGAAAAGACGTACTTGATTTTGAATAATGGGCCTACAAAATAAAATCGTGGTATTGTTCACTTACTTTAGAAGGGGAATCATATGTATATATATATTTCAGTCTGTCCTATATGTTACCATTCAACAAATTTTTAAATATATATATACATATATGCACCAGTTTTAAATAAAAATATGTATTAACTTCGTCAGTTAATGGCTTAGTTTTTCACTTTCAACTGGAAACTCTAAAACATTTCCTATATCTTTGGAAGTTATTTACTGAATGGTAGGAAAGTGTAGCACAGAACAGTTACATTTTCATAGTCTCTCTCTCTGTGTACTGCTACCCCATAGAAGAGTTATTTGCCAACACTTCACTTTCATAATAATTTATAACTGCCAAGATTATACTTCCAGGAAAGTCAGTGAAAACGTTGATTTCAATAGGAGAAAGTTAGCCCAATGTTTAGCTTCGTTTTTTTAAAAAAAACCAACCTAAACTGCCAAATCCTGATTATTTCAGAACCTAACAAAACGTACAACATTATTTTTCTTTTTTGCTCATGGAATGCTACTGTAGCTCTTTGAGATGTAAATTTGACCTGATGACTCCCTTCTCTGGCTAATTAACACTGACTTCACCATTCTGCTTTAGGATTATAATTGGCTCAACTTGCACAGTGAGTTTAAGAATATACTTTTCTCTTAATTGTTTGACTTCATTAAAAAGCTCAGTATTTAGCATTTTTTGCCTTTGCTAAAGAGATAAGTAAATTTTGGCGACATGTTCCAGCGAAACATTTAAGTGGGTTCACACCTTAAAATGTGTGAAAAGCCCCATGGGCTTCTCCCATCTAGGTCATATTCATCACCGTGATATTTAAATGCTAAACAAACAAATTTATTTCATAACTTTGCTTTCCCTTTCCGTCTTCCCTACTCACCTTCTTCTCCTTCCCCTTACACATCCTAGGTCTTCCGATGCTTTACTGGGGGCAAGCTCAGTCTAGTACAGCATTTTGTTTGGAAACCAGCTGAATTTGCATGGTATTCTTACTGTGATGCTGTAGGTGTAGTGCTCACGGGGTACCACGCAAGGAAAGGTCCTAAGGAGAGCTGCTGCGTTTTACTGCACCACTCAACATCGCTGAGAAAAGTGGGCAAGTTTTCAGGCTCTCTTAAATTCCCCCAGGCCTTTGCCCACTTTTTCCAGCGATAGCCAACGTTCAACACAGGGAACCCCTTTTCCCTGCGAAGCCTTGTGTTTGCTAGGTTTGGGGTGGTCCTGGTACCTCTGAGTCAATTCTGCCAGTTTGGGCCAGCCACTGAGATCTGGGCCAGCAAGTGACTCAAGTACTGTGCTAGCACAACGAGGCAATTCTTTGAGCTGAGGTTAAGGCGGGCCTATGCTGTGACAGGAGAGGCCTCTCTAGGCCCACTTCTGCTCGTATTGCTCAAACAAGCAATGATAATGAAGGAGATCTGACCCATAACACATCTTCAAAGGTGCTGAGAGACCTTTATATGATGTTGCTTTCACAGTGTTCCTTGGAGTTATTATTGGTTCCACCTACACTAATTCACTCTCACGGAGCCTGACCCAGAAAAGAACTAGTCCACGTTTCATCTGACACTATCCTCAAAATTAATAAAAATGAGTGAAAAATAGCTGAAGAGGTTATTTTCTAATGTCTATCTTCAATTGGAAAAGGAAATTTCACTTTTTTAATTTTAACTCCACCTGGTATTTTGCCAGGTATAAGTCTTAATTCTCTTCACTGAAAAAAAAGTATAATACTGTAATATCTGGGCACAAAAATTGCAAAGTGGAACAACCACATCCAGCAGCCTTTACTTGGTCTTTATACAAAGGTCCTTGTTAAAATGTCAGTAAGGCAATTTTAAAAGAACCTCCCGAGGGACTGGGTCAAGTTAAGGTATTTTGGCATCTGCGAAATAGAGCAGTGCTATGAAAGCTCAGAAAAGGCTGCTGAAGCTTGACAACCAGCAAGATGTTGTGTAGGTGTGTTTGTGAAAGAGAGAAGCATGCAAGAAAGTGCCCAAGGAAGTCTCGCTCGCCTGGAACTGGAAGCAGATTTAAAACTGTGCGGGGCTGACAGACTGAGCAGGATCTCAGTAGTCTTAATAAGCCTGGAAAAATACTTGCCATGCCTGCCAACCCAAACTGACCTCTGTTATCTCCTGGTTCCTTTTTGTGTCCTCATAAGATTTAAGTTTTACACCCTCACTTCACTGTTAGGATGGAGACATGTTTTATTATACTGAAAATTCTCATCAGTGACTATTGCACGCTTCTTTTCTCTAGCTGCATAGAGTGGTCACAACCTTGTTGCCTATCCACAATGGCTAAAGATAGATTATGTCTGCTGGAGGAAAAACCAAATCAGGATCAAAGCAGTTTATTGATTTATTAACAGCACCTAATTAACCAGCAATCAGTGAACAATACTTTCGGGATCAATACCAGCAATACAACAGATATAAACCACAGCACTAGACTCTCCCACATATGACATAGCATTTACACGACTTCAAGCATGCCGACAGCTCCTTTGAAACCAAATCTATTGCTACATCAAGGCCACACAGAACTGCTTTTCCAAATTATTTGCTTTTAGCTCATATACGTTAATTAATTTCTTCAAGTGTTATGACTTCGTAGTAACTCTGTCCAGTATTATGAAGGTATACGGAGATGCCTGGAATTGAAACCCTCAGGTTGAATCCAGATATGGAAGCAAAGCTTTTAGTGCCGTGATCAGCTCTCCCTATGTTTGGTCCTGACCCATAATTCCTCTGCCCAGTTTCAGCCCATTAAAAATGGAATGTGAGAAGGCAGCATGAGCAAGGGTTGCCCTGTCAGAGAAGCTGATACAGAAACATTTTTTCCTATTTTTAATTTTTCTTGCAAGAGCAACCTTTCAAAGATACCGTATAACTCCAAGTCCAAGCCACTTAATTGGACATGCTGGTTTTTTTGGGGGGTGGGGGATTTTTTTGGAGTGGGGGGTAAGGTTGCTCTGGAAGTGAATGACTTCTGCACAGCAAAGGGCCAAGGGATGCAAGTGATACGGGGAAATTTCAAATGCATTTTCTTTCATCTTTTTCCTAACACCACCACATGGAATTGAATGACACATCTTCATTTGTTTCTCTATTGGCATAAAACCTCTTTAGTCTTCCTTTTCGCAGTCACTTTCTTCTAGTGATGATGAATGTTGTACAAACAGGCAAGCATAATAAATCGGTTCTTAATTTCCTTCTAGCCAATCTTGGATTTGGCTCGTGGCTATAAATGAAGTAAATGTACTAGAACAATAAATGGTAGGTTTTGAAAATAAGGATCTGATTGTCAAGGCCAAATAGTCATTATAAGTGTTAATCACCAAAACTGAATTCCAGTGTATACTTAACTGCACACCTGTCTGACATCTGGAAAATTGAACTAATCCATTTTCTGAAAGGAACTCCAACTTGGAAATCACATTTGCGCTTGGCAGTGTTATGCCTACTGTTGTTACAAATAGCCCTGAAGATGATTAGAATGGAAAGGAAATAAAGGCAGTATCTCCTTTGTTTTGCGGGCTGTGTATTTTGTGAGTTTGACAGCATTGGGAGGGAGACATTTGCCTTGTTTTATCAGTACATAGCTCACACGCGGCACGGGGAGGTCTCCTGCACTGCTTGCCCCGGGCTCTGCAAGCGGATGGTTACAGCATAGCTTCTGGGAAGCCGAAACGGCAGGAGGATCAGCAGCAGGGGTGGGGAGGGAGAGCGACTGGGGACGGAGGAGCGAACCCCACTGTTTGGTGTGTTGCTCCATCCCTTCCAACTGCCCTGGCGACAACAGAGCAAACTGGGGAAGACTTCATGCTGTGCCCTTCAAAAGCATTGCAAACCCCTCTGGAAGATTTTGTCAAATTAAAATGGCCAATTTGTTAGTGGCACTGTTTCAACATCTTCAAAATCTTCAGGTGACTTTGTCTACCTTGAACAAAAAAGGAGAGAAATACCTTTCATTACCTAGAGCTTCTCAGGACCCCTCTTGAGCCCACCAGCATCCAAATACAGGTTTTGCTGGCAAACCCATAAAAGTCGTGCCCAAGACTCAACGTGCCAGAGATTAAATGAACACATTCATCTTAATGTGAATTTGTCTTACATCAGCTACTTTTTATTTTTTATAACTGTTAATTCTTCTCTCTGTAAATAAAACAGTATACCTTTTATCACTGGAAGTGACAGTTATTATAACATAATGTTGTATTTTCTTTCTTAAAAAAATCTAGAGAATCTTACGGGGCAATGTATTTCTTCCATATGTCTTAGCTGTTTTGTCATAATAGCAGTAACTAAAAAAAATTACACGTTACAAAAACTGAATCAGGCAACTGATTTTAATTTTGGATTTTTTAGTCCTCTCATAATGTGTGATTGAAAGTTTGTGAGGTGCTCAGTGTGGTTTATAAAACCCTGTCAAGCGCTTGTAACTTTGGCAAAGAAAGACTTCTTAATACACAGTTTTTAATGCGAAATTACCATATTTTCAGTTAGCAAGAGAGGTCTTTTTCAGCAGCTAAAATTAACTGTTGAAAAACGTTGGAAATGTGCATGGTAATGAGTTCATTCCTGTCAAAATGAAATCATTAATATTAATTTTTACCCTCCTCTGAGTGACTCCTGCACCATTTTTCAAGTTAGAAAAGAAGTTAACGAATTTGCAAGACTGTTTCCTGTCATACAGGGTTAGCAGGTCTCCCACCACCAGCAAAAGACTATTTTAAGTCTCAACTTCTCCTTTGAAAACTTCTTATTTCAGTGTTTAACTTCTCCTCTGATTATTTACAGGCAAAACCATCAACATTACTGTAAGCCTGTTTACTTCTAAAACACATAGGATGTACAGACCTTGAGATTGCCATAACATGGTCTTCCAAAGTTGTTTTTTTTTGGTTTTTTTTTTACCAGCTAAGTAGAGCAATATGTCTCAGTTCAGACTGTTCCCAAAAGACCTGTTTTCACTGAAGTCAATGGAAAAATTCCCATTGATTTCAGCATGGCTGGATCAAGTCCAAAGTTCAGACATTTCCAAGAGGTCTCCAAGTACAGCAAAAAAAAAAGAAGGATTTGAAGGCTCTTGATTCACTGGAAGATTTCAGTAGGTATTTAATCTATGCTGATTTAATTACATGTAAGCATAAAACTAAATATAAGCATGAATTCAAACGTCTTTGTGTAAAAGTTCTATTTATTTAAAAGGAAATCACATGCCATACTACAGCTGTGCTTACCAAGCAGGCAGGTGACATGGAGTCTCAGTGAAAGTAGCTCTTACCAATAAATAGGTTTCATTTCTGTGTTAAAAAGTACAATTTGAATTCCATGGTACATCGTAAAACTTTAAAAAAATGGCATTAACAGTGGTATCTTTTCAATTTAAAAATGTCCTAGTATTTTTAACTGGTTGTACCTTGTTGGCTTTTGTTTTAATTTGGGGGGAAGGGGAAATGATCAACTTTTATCCTCGTTTAATGCTAACTAAATATTCCTTAGCTACTGAAGTGACTTAATGACATGAGTATGTGGTCTTATCAAAGTCCCATTATTGTTCTGACAGTATCTCATTTGTATGCAAATCCACTTGCATGCAACTTATTCTTTGGCAAACGGTGCTAGCAAGCCAGCGAGCGTCATTTTAATTATGTGCATGTCTCTGCGTAGTATATTTGTTACTGCACAGGAACATTATGCTGCTGTAACAACTACTGTACCTTATATCATGCTTATGAACAGTGGTGCAGATCATCCTGCAATTTTTATCGTGAGTGATAGACATGCTCTGTCAGTCTCTGTCACCCAAGGGTAATAATCGCAATACATAAGGCGTCCTTTTAAATAAAATATTCATGGGGCACTTTTTTGTGATTTCCCATCTTTTTCATAATGATGCCCACCGGATATCTGTTCAGTCCGCGCCTTACCTTCTCTTACTTTGCATATTCTTGACCATTAAGAAAAATTAGTCCTGTTAGAGACAAACCGAAGGGGAGACCCCCTTGCACCTGTAGCGTAGAGGACAGCTTCTGCTTAGTAGATGCGGGCTAGCGTCAGAGGACAACTGGTGTCAGTAGGTGTGCAGTGGGGGAGAGGAACCGGGTGTATATGTATACCCGATAGTGGGTGTCTACCCAAAAATAAGGGGACTCTGCTAGGTGATTTACAGGGCCCCTTTCTGACACCCCTGAGAAGGGCTTCCCAGGAGATGTGGCCCCTTGCCGTGTTTTTGCATTCTCCAGGATGGGGGAGACAGTCCCTCTCCTTGAGGCCCTACAGGCAAACCCACCCTTCTCTGTGCTTCATCCGGCTCGCAATATAAAGCTAACTCTGCTTTGTGTCATGAAGCCAGCTCGATCACTTGTGATACAATCCATGCTAGGGGAACGCTCTACAGGGATGAATATTGTCAGAGCTGGAAAAATGGCTTCAGAACTGCACGATTTCAGAAAAAAAGAAAAGGACTGTATCAATGTCTCAGCTTCGAGCCAAGAAAGTTTTATTATGAATCTTTGGAGGAAAAAAAAAGTGAACCTATCAGGAGAAGCATAATGATGCAAAACCAGCCAGCAGAAATACAGAGGCATAGAGAAATACAGAGGCAACATCCTCCTCTGAATGTAGCCTCAGCTTATACGGTTAAATGTACGTGGATGTGGCTCTACAGCGCATCTATGTGTGGTGCTGAGGTTTGATTTATATAGGAAGACAGGGCTGGAGGAGCTGCCTAGGTCATTATCATCTCTAGTGCTCTGCAACTGCTTACATCCCTGTATATGTTTATGTACATCCCTGTGCACACGAAGCATAAAATCTGCATACCTACAAAGTTACCTGCATCTAGAGAAACATCTTCTGGCAGCTGGGAAAGAGAGGCTCTAGTCAAACAAGACAACAAAACTTCTGCAATTACTAATAAGCCTGACAAACTGATTTATGGCTGTTTTTCTTGCTGTGATTTGTTGACAGATTGTTCTTTATGCAAAAATTACCAAGGTTTAAATCTGTATCATATGGCCTCTAATTCAACTGACAATATGTTACCAATTAAATTCCGCTTAAGCTATCATCAACTAGCAAACCACAGACTGTGTTGAAGAGAATGACAGTCAGATAGCCAGTAAAATCATTTGTGCCATGATTCTGAAGGCTGACCTATAAAGGAGGGACATTAAATAACTACACGAAAGATAAAAAGAGCTTTTTTTTGTAGTGAAAATGAAACCGCTGCCGGTGTTGCATTTAATGCATCCCCTGTTGGAGAAATAGAGACGGGATTCCTGTCCTTGGTATCCCACACTGTTCTCACATGCAGGAGGAGCAGCACAGCAGGGTCAGTGGTTAGTGGGAAGAGTATTAATGAAACTTAACCATTTGCCCTTTCATTTGATCTTAAGTTACTCCTTGGCTCGATTTTGGCCCTTGCTCTTCAGTATTGCTGTTTTCAATTGTAGGGAGAGGACGTATTTACTGCCAGGCAAAAGAGTCGATCCCATGGAAAAAAGGTGTTTCTAAATGAGTTTTGCTTCCCCAAGTCATTTTCTTCTTCACTAAGGTGACAGAAGGGCCCAGTGCAGAGAGTGACTTTGAACGTCGTAAAGAAAAGTACAGGTCCTCACTCCAAATGTTGACCTCGGCAGCGCACAGCAAAGGGCAGGGCATGATGCCTTCATTTCCAAATTCACACAGGCAACCTCACCCAGAAAAGACTCATTTTAAATGTTGCCATGAGATAAAAACCGCTATGTGTCAAGGACTGTGAGAGCTAAAAAAAATACGAGCTTTCCTGAGCAGCCATTAGCTGGGTTTGTTCCAGGAGAGGCGATAACTTCCTCAGAGCCGGAGCTCTGCGGCGTGAAGTGGGCTGAGGTCGGCTTACGCGGTGGAGGTGGGCTGATTCGCTTTCTTGGCTTAAACGCAGTAGTGCCAAAGCACGGGATTTAAACAGTGCGGTGGGAGCTCGTCTCTAAATGCTGCACTGTATGGAGCTTCCTGCTGTGAGTTTTATCTGTCTCCTTATCTCAGCTTTAATGTTGCGGTTGTGTATTAAGTGTATGTCTGCTCCAGGGAATGGGTAGTAATCTTTGTTTAGAAAATAGAGCCTATCACTATTAACCCTAGTGAATTGAAAATTTACTCCTTTTCCCACTATATCATCATGGCAGTCATTATTTACTTAAGAGCTTTTTAATGTTTTGCTGTCTGTACAGATGACTGCGGTGTCCTAGGCAGGGACTAGGATTTGGGCTCTCATCGTGAGGTGTCTCTAATGAATGCTTGAATTCCCCTTCCTTTCTGTACGTTGCAATGCAACATCATAAGCCAAAAAAACCCCACTGAGAAGCAACTAAAATCATAACACTTTCAAAAATACAAATATCCCTCTTACCGAAGATTACAATGTAAATCAGGCATCTATTATTTCTGTGTCAGTATAATAATTTAAAAAGCATTTGCACATGATAAGAGGCATCCTCTAAGGATGACAAATTAGGCATAATAAAACAGTTAGGAGAGAACATAAATAAGAAGGCATTTGGGGCAAATCCTCTTCTTCCTCTGCAGTCACGCAAATAAATGGTTTGGGGCGTATACGTCCCTGCTTACAACATGATAACCAGTCCCGGAGAGGCTGTTAGACATCTCATCAAGTCCCTTGTCCCAGCTCTCCTCCACGGAAAGGAAGGAGGGGAGCAGCAAAGTCTTCGGTGCCCACTCTGCATCATGACTTCGTGGTCACGAGTGTGAGGAGTTGCGCCGCCATTTTACACCTCTCCTTCATGGGACGGCACGCTGTGCTTGCTCTACGGCTGGCTGGGACAGAAAAACCCAGGGTAGAACAGGCTGCCCCTGCGGTCAGAAAATTAATATAACGGTTACGTATAAAACTAAGTCTATGCATCTCTAATGCCTATGTACATTTCTGTGAGGTCTTCATCAGCTCTTGTCTGTGCAGGAATATTCTGGCGTAACTCAGTTGAACTCAGCTGAACTATTTCACATGCGCTCCTGTATGAGGTAAGAGTCAGTCCCTGCGCAACTCGATAAACTCCCTCATGCATCAGCATTGTCAGGATGTAGTGGTTTTGCCTCTTTTTTTAATCTTGCCTGGGCATCTGCATGTGGTGCTGGAGTAAAAGGCAATCCTGCAACATCAGGCTAAGTCCTTGACCTGCTACTCTGCTACAGTACATTTGTCAGTGCTTTCTGCTGCTCTGCCTTCTTGTTAGGATTTTTTCCAGCCTATTTTATAGGTTGCCTTGCAGACCATGTAGGAATGCAGATCACTTCTGAAGAAGTTAGTCAGAGGGGTTGTCACACCAGGAACAAGGATAGCTTTCTCTTCTCCATGTTCTCTTTAAGAAGCTGACACTGCAGTAGCCCTGTGAGCCTCAGGTCTCTGCAGCCTGACTCTACAGGGTCTGGCAGACTGCATGTTGCCTCCGGATTTCTGTATCTGAACGGCTGGGTGTGCAGGAGCAAGATCCAGGATCCAGGACCTACTTCTCACATTCTCCCCTGCCCCCCAATTTCCCCTCCCATGGACAAGCTCAGCATCAGAGTGCAATGTTCATGTATGGAGGAGAGGAGAGAGGAGCAGTCACCTCATCTCAGTGCAGATAGTGTTTTATTACAGGCAAGAAGACGACAGGATGGAGAAGTTATAGCACTTTGTCTGAAGTGCTGGGTAGTCTCCTGGGGATCATGTGCAGCTGATGTAAGTCATGGTAAACTTTGCTGTAAATTAGCACATCCTGGCCCCAGAATTAGCCATAATGGTCCCTCTGCTGACCCCCATCTCAGCACAGCATGGGCCTGGCATAGCCCTCCACTCTGGCTGTGGAGGGGAACGTGTGTTTTGGGCTGCTGCTGCAGTGGGACATGTAAAGACCCCAATGGAAACCTCCCTCCTTGGCTGTCATACCCCACACAGGGGCTCTGCTTGTCGTTGCAGAGATTGCCATGGTCCTCCCTACTCCAGGTCACCAAGCAGATGGAAGCACATGGTTTTTAATATGCCAGATTGACAGTGGTCAGTATTACAATTTAATTTGAACACTTAGGAATACAAGATTGCCACCATTCACTGTCATTACAGAGAAGTGACATCAAAACACCGAAACTTCAGGAATGTCTTGCTGTCTTACATAGTAGCTTTTTTTCCTCCCTGCTTGATTTTTCAGATGAAGCTAGACTTGTTCAGAGGCTCGCTGGTGGTGAAAGCATGTATTACTTAGACATAACGAGGAGCAGGCTGCATGGTATTTTGCAAGATCTCCCTTCCAGCTCTACCAGCAAACAACACAGATAACCGCTGCCTCCCAAATTTCCATACTCTGTTTCTGGGCCCAGTCCAACTTGCACTCATGCTGGCTGGGAAATTTCCATTGATTTTCACGGACTTTGGACTAGTCTCTTTTAGAAGAAAAAAATTAATTTGTACCAGAGATGGACAATTACCTAGTGGCATCTAAGCTGCAGGTGCACATAGGAGGCATATAGGGAAAACAGAATCTGTACCATCTAAAATGGTGGCACCATCAAGTCCCCAGCCAGTATGTCTGCTACATTTCCTAATTTATGCAGTGATTTAACATTACAGTGGGTCCAGCTCATTGAAGCAAATTTATATGCAGGAGCACTATTTTAATCTTAGATTTAAAATAATTTTAATTAATAATAGCTTCCTTTTCCAGTCTGTCAACATATCTCCACCTCTTGGCTTTTTAAGAATTAAAGTAAACATAGAAATAAAAATATTAAATTATTACCAGGCAGCCAGAACAAAGAAAACATCAGAATCCTCAAGTCTGGAGATGCGAAAAATGGCCTAGACTTTTCAGCTCCTGTCAACACAACTATAGCTGGTTCCATCTTCTTTAAGGCTTGCTAATTTAACTAAATATTGAAATGAAATAATGAAAATACTATAATAGACCATGTCATCCTTCATTCTTCCAGTCTCTCAGGTGTGAGGTTTCTTTCTCAACCTGCAACTGCTAACAAATACCACCTTCATGACTCTGCCTGTGACATTTATCCTGCTACTACTATAATTTTACTTCCTCTTCGCTGGAGGCAGCTGCTGTATGTGGGTAGCTCTTCTGCAGCATGGTAGGACATTACTGAAAAGCTTGTTGCTGATGCTAATGGAGCTGGTCTAGCTGCTGCCGCAGAACATATGGCTTTACGGGATTTCAGATCCAAAATGCTGACCCCCTCTTTCGGGAGCAAGGAGCGTGGTGTTCTGCAGGACAGAGCTCAGCCACCTCCTTGCTGTAGGAGAGATGTACGGGCTATTTCACCCGCCTTGGCTCAGAAGGAAAAGTTAGCAAGTCTACACTTCCCTCATCCAACTTAAAGAAAACAAACCAAAAAAAGTTGTCTTCAGAAACCACCATGTCAGTTCCAATAGGGTTAAAACTTCCCCAGCAGTGTGCCTTTTGGAGGTTTGGGTTTTTTTATATATTACTTCGATAAAAAATGAATGAGGATAAGACACACATTTTTCTTTTTCTAAGGATGTACTCATTTAATGGTTAAACTTGAAAAGGGGCTACTAGAAGCATCCTGAATTACAGTCTAAATGAGTTTAAAATTCCAGTTGCTTATAGCTTAAAAAAAAGTGTCTTAAACCAAATGGTCTCGGTGGGGTGATGCATGGGCAAAATGTAAAATGACACATAATGAAATAAAGTAATTTTATTTGCAAACATGTTTGAAAGGCTGGTACAGAATGTAACGATCAAGGAGAAGCAGTCTGGCATTTCTCTTGGTGTTCTTCTGCAGAATTATGTGACCCAAGAAAGAAAACATTAAGATGTTCTGATTTCACCCTATAGGACAGAGAAATACGCTTTGGTTAATGCTTACCATAATTCTATCTACTTGGCTCAGACAGTTATATTTTTATGAATCTTACGTTACTTTCTGTCACCCTCTAGGCAACAATACAGAGTTATTACAGTATAAAGGAAAATGCTTCCTGTTGAGCTTATACTTGAACAAGTCTTAACCAAGTGGAAGCTCTTAATAAAAGGGTAAATATACTAAGGAATAAACAGGTAGAGTGAATAAAAAGGAATACAGGCTTTATGGATGCTCAGGTTGATGGCATAGACCAGCGAAACACAGAAAACTCTAAGGTAAAGCTGACATGCTAAGCTACCTCAGAAATCTGAGGGAGTTAGAATTTTGTTAAGTGAATTTAGTGCTCATTAAGGGATTTGCAGTGTCAGCATTATAAAGCAAAGTCCTCTCTCGCCCTCAGAATCGGAACAGCACAGCGCAGCAATATTAATTCCGCGATCGTTCCCTTCTTGGCCTCTCCAATAAAATTATTACCCAGGGACCCAATTGTTCGGCACTGCTCGGTGAGTACCTCCTCATGAGGAATTGAGCTGAGATCACTGTCTCTTTTAACGTGGCACACGGATCGTAATGCCCCATGCCATGCCGGGCTTGAAACACAGCCAACTTCCACCTTTAGTTTAAAGAAAAATACTGTGAATTACTCTTGTTGCTTTCTTTAAGTTGGTCGGTGCTTTACATCTCCCTGAAATACCCACACAAATGGTTTCCTTCTGCTTTACATCTCTCTCCCATCATTTTTTCCGCTTGTTCTCAGCCCAGTTATTTTGACTAGAAGTTTATTTTGCACAGCATAGGAAATAGCCACAAAGACTAACCAAACTTAGGAAAAAGTATCAGTGTGTAGGTTTTCAAATTAGTTACTCGGAGCATGGATCTAGTTGTACAGAAAACACTGATGAGGTTGAAAAAACTGTAGTTGCTGTCTCTGTTTGTGTATCTTTCTCTCTTAGCTGAAAGCCAGCTAGATACAGTTTCATTCTACTGGAAACTCTTCATAATGAGTATACAAGTATATTGCCAACCCTTTTTCCCTATGGCCCCATGTGGCTTTTTAAGCCCAGATATTAAGCCTTCCTCAGCATTACCTTATCCTTTCGTCCAAACATCATTCAAAGGTACAGTTGACTTTCTAAATTACATCATATGTAAGTCGATTTATTTTTCCTTTTCTGCAGATATAGTTTAATTTCCTTTTCCAATTTGCATGGGTGCACACTCATAAATTTTAAATATATTTAACCTCTTTTCAAAAGATCCTTTGAATTTCTCTAGGGTCTGTGCCCTTTAAGTTGGATACACAATCTTTTGTACATAAAAAACCCACTAAGACGTCCAGAAATATTGCTTTAAACACCTTACTGCCTTTCCAAAAGGCCCTCTTTTTCCCTCATGAAACAAAACATTCCCCTGGATAACGTTCCCGGTAGCCCAGAAACAAGGGCTTCATCTGAGAGATGTTCACTGAGACTTTGCTGAGCATGCAGTTCATCAAGTATCAAAACAGCAAAGGAAGGTCGGATGGGCTGCTCTGGACCCAAACAGCAATCCTGCAAGCCCAGGGAACGACTGGCACCCACAGCTGCTAGAGGAAGGCGGAGGAAACATTTTGACAATGCACTGATGGACTCCTGACTTGCACCCATGGTGACATTCCTTTGTCACCTCCTGAGGCGTTACCAACTGATGAAAGGATCCCACCTTAAACTGTTTTGGTGTTTTTTTTGAAGTGCCTGCTATTTCTGAATAGTCGCTTTGTCACTGAGGCAGATCACTAGCACCATCATCTCTTGTTCCTCACCATTAGATGCTGTTTTCTAGGAGTAACCCCCCTGGGAAGTCCAGATCCACAGCAGCTTTCCTACCAAATGATGCTGCTGGACTATTTCCTTGGCTCTAACAACCCTTGCCAAAGAGCAGAGTGAGGCGTGGGAGGCAAAGGACCTGCCTCCCAAGCTGAGCACCTTCGCTTGGGTTTGGAGAAGAGTGGCTGCTGGGCACTTGTATTCAAGCCAGGTGGTGGTTGCAACCTCCATGCCCAGTCTGGGTGACCTTTCTGGGACAGCAAGTGGGGGACAGCCCCTTTCAGATGCCAGAGGAGATGACCTGGGGACCACCATGGGTGACAACGGGCTAGCACAGGAATGTGATGTTGGCCATACCCCTGTCCCCACTCCGTGCCCCACGGCAGGTCCTGGCTGCTGGTACCTAACCCCACTCACAGCAGCGCCGGAGACCTCCGGAAAGCACACACAAGCAAGGTTGTTCAGCAAGGACCACCTGCCTTTCCTCCTTGTTTTGGTTTGTGAATGTAATTATCCCCAAACTTAAATATATATATATATCATCGTAACCTTTCCCAGATGTCTCGGTGCTGGGTTTGCTCAGGGCTGGCCGAGGCAGTGCAGGCAGCGGCTCGAGATGGGGAACATGTACACCGCAATCCCTGCCTGCCTCCACGTGATGCCAGAGGTGCGGCACATGGAGGCAGGCATGGATTGAGCTGTGCACCACTGCCTTTGTCTCCGGCTTGCCTCTGCCTGCTCGGCGAAGTCAGCCAGGCAGTAACCTCGCTCATGCGGAGGTTTTCTTCAGGGAGCCACTGCTCCAAGAGATGCTCTGAAAGGATGCTACCTGAAAACCAGCACAGTCACTGAGAATTATAATTACGGCATTTATTAAAGCCGTTTACAAGGCAGGAACATAAGATAAAAGGAAATATGTAGTAATTGCTTAACCAAATCCGACACTGCTCACAAATTCAGAAATCTTTGGTGGAAAGATGAAGGAGAGGTTAAAAACCTTTCTCTTTCGGGTTCAAGGGGCATTGTGTGCCGCTGGCAGTGGTGGCCAGCTCAGGTCTCCGTCCGCTGCTCCCTTGGCCACTTTGCGAGATGGCCCCAGACATCTGTCGGGGGGTGACCTGCAGGCATGGGTGATGGGGAGATGTCACCAGGGACACCCTCTTCACTACCCCCATGCCCCCCGTGCCTGACCCCAACCTGCAGACCCCTCGCCGGGCTCTCGCTCTGGAGGATGGCGTGTACCTGCCGCGCTCATCGTCAGCGCCACAGGTCGTGCCCTCCCCATCGCTGAGAAAGCTACCATCCAGCAAAAGGGCTTTGTTCGACCCAGACCCCAGGGAAAGCCCACTCACAGCGTTGGGTTCAACCCTTTTGTTTCCAGGTTAAAAACTTGACCTTCCCCTCCCCTGAGCCTGAAACGGCCCTCATAGCACTTCTGTTCAGCAATTACCTTTTCTTTTTAAATCTTTCTTTGGGTCTCAGGCAACAAAAGGACTTTCGTAATATAAGTAGGTCTCAAGGCCTTTCGTGTGGGGCAAAAATTATAGGAAAGAGAAAAACAAGAGAAAAAAAAATTCTGTGTCTCTCTAATTGGCATAATTCCTTCAGCCCTGGCTCATAATTTAAGATGGATCAATTCTGCAGCTGACATGATAGATGTTGTCATCAATACTCGGAAGCAGAGATTTACATTTCTTCATTCGGGGACACAGCCATCCACCTACCTCCGTGGGGGTCCTACATGTGAATCAAGAGCAATATGTGGCCAGTAGACTAAGACTTGACTTAGACTTCCAGCCATGCAACTTATTAAAATAATAAACATTTCCATTATCCAGAGAATCCATTATAGTTCTCTGTTTTAGCTATTGTTAACTAATAATTTGGATTAATTACCGAGCTAAATCATTAAAAATTAAATCCATATATTTTGCTTCTTTAAAAGAGCGATAGTTTGCAACCATTTGTGTATTACGCATGTTAAGTGGGAGGGCGATGAAATATGTTGTGTTAACTTAACTTTGACAGCATCTGTATCCATGCCATATTACGCTCCCGTCTTATCAAATCTCAGAAGCGACAATGTATAAATAGACCGTGATGATATTTGCAGGAGAGAAATCATTCACAATATTTTTGGCATCTTCTGTAGTGACTAGAGAAGAACCACCTAACGTATATATCATATAACAATGCAATAAAGGGGTATATAAAAGCATGGAATCGAGGAGCACTTATACGTGCTGAGTCAGAGTTAAGGTTAGGCATATGTTAGCGATCAAACATAAACACAACTCTCATCCTAAGGAATTTCAAAGCAGATTGCAAGTTTAAATGAATAGGGAAACCCAATTCAGAGCTCATTTCGCTTTCTGCTGAAGCAACAACGGCCATTGCGCTGGAACTTAGCAGTTACTTAATGAGACATTATCGGGTTGAAGACCTACAGATGCAGGGGGAAAGTAAAGCTATTCAGGGAGTAAAATTATTTACGACTGTACATTTCGTTGTTAGGAGTACTAAGCTCTGGGCTGTTCAACTGCTCAAACTGCAAGTTACTGAGCTGAACACAGGAAAAAAAGTGAAACTGAATAGGTTGTGATATACAGGTGGCTAGACTAGATAATCCAGTGGGTTTGCCTTGCTGTAAACTATGAGGTTATGAAAAGAACTGCATTTAAAACTCCTTTACGCTTAAGCCTATATGTATCTAATTGAAGTGGAACACTGTATTTAAATTTAAATAGCAAACCTATTATGAAGTATATTCAATAGACTACTTTAGAGTCCCCTGGACAAACAAAACACATCCTAAAGCACTGCAACACCTCATTCAGGCCTGATTCTGCAACACCCACTCTAAGTTAGGATCCCTTGCCCCTGTGGAGCCAGTGCCCAGGTGAAGTAGGTTCTACGCCATATGGTGATGAGTTGCTGAAGCAAGACTAGATGATGCTTCTTGGCTTTTTCATCCTCTGGAAGAAATTTGTGTCTGGGCTTTATGTAAACACTCACTGAGGAACGATAGATGGCCTGTCCCAGCCTATACGAGAGCTCAGAGCAGCTGCTGGAGCTGCCCTGGGAGAACTGCCTTGCAATGAGTGCTAGAAGTGCACTGCGCACCAAACCAAGCGTGACTGTGCTTTGTAGTCCTCCCCTTGAGCAAGGCAGCAATCTGCCCTCCAAAGGAATTGCTGATGGATTAGGCTGTTCGGACTAGAGCAGGCATGGATTTACTGGTGAGAAGTGATGAGATGTAACAGCCCCCACTTTGTCCTCGAAACCGCAAGGTGTGACACGCACGGTCTAATCCTGGACCACGCTGTGTATACACAGCTGCGCGGCTGCCCCCACAACTGCTGAAATCCACAGGCAAAAGAAAGGCCTGACCGTGTCCCACGGTGTGGCAAAAGTGGGGTAAGACGTAAAAAATTCACATTCTTGAGGCACACTGTACCGATGCTAAGGAATTTCCTACACTGGTCACCTCCAGAACTCCTCTCCTGTTCTTTGAAAGCATTCACTAAGGTCTTACGAATTCGCTGGCAATTCATTTCTCGCTGGGTACATGTTTTAAAGGTAGGTTATACCAAAGAGATACTATGGCGATATTTTTTCGTAGAGGATGTTGACTAAGAGTGTAGTATTTCTCACCTCCCCCTTATTTTATGTTGCATTAAAATTATCTTTACTCTTCCTCAGGCAGTTGCTATGCCACACTCAAGACAGAGAGTCTGAGAAGTGGGAAATGTCAACTTTTAAGATGATGTTCAGCTTTCTTGTTACATGCATTCTTTATGTAACGGATTTGAATCACCTATTGTTCCTAGGCCTTCAGCTCTTCTTAGAAAGTCTGCTTGACTGGGCACCGTTGCTTGCTTATTCTTAATGAAGAGTTGTTAACAGAGGAAAGAGCACAATGAGGGGGCAAGTAACGTCTACACGAATCATTAAAAATATATGTACAATGAGCAGGATTAGATAGCACACAGCAGATTTTTATTTATATAACGCCATGCTTTCCTAAGGAGGTAGGCTTCACTCCCTACAGGAGCTGAAAATACGTTGACAAGTCACACAGCAAGGGATGACGGGGGGAACCGGTGGCTGTGGGGAAGCCGTAGGTTGCAACAGGCAGCATGGAAGGCGTTCCTTCAGGCGCGGGCCTGAACTCCTTTTAGTCTGCGTTAATTTGCTGTATGTTACGGTTACAATCATACCATGCTTGGTGATAGATGGGACATTTTTAAGCAAGCAAGCAGCATGTGAGGTTACTGTTTGATGGCTGGCAAGCGGAAAGGATTTGAGTGAGTGAGACTGTGGAGCAGAGAGGATGCTCCAGCCACAGGGACCGACCACGGTGTTATGCCGAAGAGTTAGCAGAGGAATGCAGCAAAGCCACAAGCCTTCCCGGCCGGGCACATCACAGAGGAAGCAAAATCAGGGGTGGAAGGGTAACCTGTAGGTGAGGTCTCACGCACAAGGAATTTCGAAAATGCCGTCAAGGCCAGAGGAGAAAAGGGGAAGCTTCCAGCACTTGGCAGCTAACCAAAACAGTTGAGATTTTCAATTGACATTAATTTCAATGCAATTAGTCTTGATGTTCTCTGCTCTGCATGAGAAGAGAATCATGGCCATGATGGGAAAGAAAAGAACACCACAATAATAATGTACATGCAAGAAATGTAAAAAAAAATCTCATGTGTTAAAACATATTAAAAACATAAAACATACTGCCTATGTTGCTATCATTATGTATTACTGTTTGAAATGTAATTCACTCAGTGCTGTTCATCCTGTTTGTTTACTTTTTCTATTGATCTCAGTTTGGATGATGAATTTACCTACAGGATTTCACTTCCAAGTTTCCACGCGTTTGTGAGCTGCCACTTGTGAGCATTGCGGTCCACCTCACGCTTTACAGAATGACCTACAGTCAGCCCCGGCGCTGGTGTAAAGGGGGTCTACCTCTGGTGATTTAGTCGATAAAGACAGCCTAAGCCTCCCCTGCCGTACATACCATTTTGAGGGTGATTTAAGCACGTCTGCAAATCACGGTGCAAGCTGGGACTCAGCGAGAGAATCGGGGCCGTACTGTAATGTAGGTTGCAAAATCTCCCCTTAAAATAAGAAGAGTGAGGCAGCACGGGCCGTGGCTTAAAAAGGTCAATGTAAATATTCTGCCCTTCACTCCTTCACACGTAGGTAATGTATTTGTTGGGAATGTTACCTGCTTTGCAGGCTCAACCTTCAGCCACGCTGAGCTTTACCTTAGCTGACAGAGAAGGCTGTTTTCGAGTGGGTTTATGACTCCGTTAATACTGGACCAAGCCTGGCATCTGAACTGGCCTGATTATTTTCATTTTCATTTGCTCTGGTTAGACAGGGGGTGCCGCAAGCCTTCCCGACCCTTCTCCATCCGGCTGGGGAAGGTGAGCAGACAGACCTGGCAGGAGCCAGCTCCCGTGGGTCCCTCCAGACTGAAGATGCGCCACATCCACAGGGTCGTGGGACTTCTGGCAGTAGGAGGCAGCACCACCTTGGCTGTGCAAGAGAACAGAAGCAGCTCTGGAGTGGCTCAGGGTTTTCAGATGACTTGCCGAAAGCTGCGTACAAACGTACAGGTTTTCAAACCTTTCCCTTGGAGTGTGCTTACGCTGCAGCCGAAGCGATGGCTGCAGCTTGTGCGGGGTTACCAACCCTAAATTAAATCGAGCTAATTCAGGAACGGATAACATGGAGTCACAAAACCAGTCCAGAAGCCCGCATAAATACTTGAGCCTGTGCACTGCTCTGGGCTGCCAGGGCTACACGCACGTCGGGGTGCCGCTAGTCAGCTGCAAGCTGGGTTGGGTTGGTCTCCAAGAGCAGGGATCTCCCAGCGTGGGATCGCCCTGCGGATATTCGCATTGGCACTGTCACATGAATAGCCCCCTCTTTTCATCGCGGATTTTGCACATTTCTTTTGCCCGTCCGCGATGACATGGCACTTCTCTGGCAGCTACTCACTGCTTAGCTGAAAAGCCCGATATTCTGGAAAGTATTTAATGTGTATTAACCTCTCTTAATGTGATTCAGCAACTACAAATCAGGAGAGCCTGCCTCCCCTGGCCAGCCGGATATCACAGCCAGTGCTTCACGCAGGCTGGACAGTGCGAGGCGTCTTACTCTCTTTGGCCGGCAAGCACTGACGATTGGTACTTTTATTTTTAACCAGAGATCACTCATTTTTAAAGGCTTCATGCAATCCAGGGACCTTTAATCTGCTGTGCAGATCTAGGTAGACCTGTATGTAGATGGAGCCTGTAGGAGCTGTGATTTGCACAGGTGCAGGTTATTACTCATCTAAGGAGGAATCGGTGCAAAAACACATTAACCCACCCCAGACCCCACGCCTGAACTGCTGAGAGGCTGCCGGCCCCGTGGGCAGAGAGGGACCACGCTGGCACCCCGGACTGTCGGCTTCCAGCCCTGTGGGACTGGGGCCGTGGCCTGTCCCGCAATAAACCTGTCCCAATTTTTCACCGCTGTTGTCTCCATCCTGCTGGCCACGACGCGCGAGCCGCTGGCCGACCCCAGGGGGCCGAGGGGCAGGGAGCACGCGTGGAGGAAGAGGAGGAAGGAGGAAGGGGGAAGGGG